>JANPWX010000107.1:148535-205015 GCA_024734555.1 Trochalopteron elliotii | reverse complement strand
GCCCCCTCAGAGAGCCCGGGAGGGCCGTGCCCGGCACTCACCCGCTCCGGGGGCTGGGGGTGCGGGGGGCTCGGGCCGGGGCAGCCCCGGGCTGTGCGGGGCGGACACAGACAAACTGTTCCAAAGTTGGGGCATTCCCCTCACGGAGCAGCCTTGGCACTGCCCGCTCGGACTGCGAAAGAAGGGGAAAAAAAAAAAAAAAAAAAAAAAAAAAAGAGAAGAAGAAAAAATAATAGATATAGATATAAACCTCCCGGCGTCGTTGCCAACTTCTAATCGTGCTGCCGGCAGGATTGTAATTTTGCTTTTATTTTGGTGGATTTTTTTTTTTTTTTCTTCTTTCCCCGCCCTGGTTGAGGCTGTGGTGATGGTTGACGTTGAGGGTACCAGGGTCGAGCAACCCTTCCATGCCAGGCTCTGGCCACTGTCCGTCCTGGAAAAGCGGGGAAACCCAACCTTTTGTATTTCTAGGTGCTCCATCCTCCTCCCCACCCTGTCATTCCCGAATATTTCCCTGGGCTTCACTTGCCGTGGCAGGAACATGCGTGTTTGGGAAGGGGAAGCCGTGGTCCGCAGCGGGGAGTTTTGGTGTCTTGGCTTTGGTGTTGGGAGCGCTAGATGTGAAATGGTTATGTCTCTGTTTCACTGCTATTGATTTTTTTCTTTTTTTTTTTCCCCTCCCTCTCCTTAATGTATTTTTAGAACGTGAATGTGGTATATGTTCTCGTGTGCTGTAACGTACAGAACGGCTAAAATAAAACAGAGGCATGGAAAACCCCAGCAAATACAGCAGTGCTTCCATGCACAGGGTGTCCAGAGCCTCAGTACTCTGCTGGATTTATTTATTAATATTAATCGCTTGATCTTTGTAATTTATATCATATGGGAATTAATTCTGAATTGAAGGTTTACCAAACCTCACAGGGCTCCAAAATCATCTATCTCAGGCATCTAAAAAATGAATCTACCGAACTTTTGTTAAGAGGAAAGGCCAGTATCATTCTGGGAATCCTCCACATAAAGTTTCTCTTTCTAAAGGCAAACACTCTTGCAAATAAGTCCTAGTAAAGTATGGCTTTACTCAATGAGTACTGAAGTGTATGCAGAAGGTCAGTGAATTTCTACAGAAATTTACATCTTTAGTAAATCTTGCTTTTATCTATAAATAGAGGGAGGAAAACAAAAATGAATCAGCTGTGATATTGACATGAAATAGAAAATCAGTCATTTTCCCAAGGGGTAACTTACCTAATATAACCTGAAAACTTCCTAAATTTTGCCTGTATGGGGAGGGGTCTGTTGAACTGGTTTAGCACCAGCGTAACTTCATCAACAGAGGGGATTTGCATTAACGCGAGGAGTAATCAAGAAACTCACGTTTCGAGAGAGGGCCCCTGTAGTAATGACGTGCCAAGCTGTGATTCCTCCCCTCATCAGACCCAATTACACCACCCTTACTCACTGCGAGTGGCACTTTACTGCGCAAGTGCTCCCTGCGATGCTTGTGTGACTACTTGTGTACTACAGTGCCAATCTGGGTGAGGTGGAGTGGCGCTTGTTTGTTGGTTTGGTTGTTTTGGTTTTTTTTTTTTTTTCATAACTGTTTTATTCCCTTTCCTTCAAATGACAACTTGTTGGATAACTATTTTTTTTTTCCTTGGACCATGAAGAAAACTTCCGAGGATTAAATGTAAATCTGCTTTGTTAAGTGACCGTGCTAAAAACTCCCCCTGTTTAAGACTTCTGTTCTGCCAAGTGAAACGGGCAGGTAAGTTTTTCTGTGTGTTTCTTTTGTTGCTGCGGAAAGTTGTAAAAAGATTGTTGAAAAAAATTAATTATCTTGTCCTGAAACTCCTCTGCGCCTGTGGGATTCCATACTTCTATACTCGGTGTTCGAGTTGGAGTTGTTTTCTTAATTCCCTTCTGTCTCTAGAGCCGCCCCCACCCCCCAAAACATTCACATCGCATTGTTCAAGTGTTTGCTGCTATTGAAATCACTGGCAGAAGCATCAGGCCCTGCGCTGGTTTTCTTTAAAGCAGTTGATAATGACTTGGATGTGATGTTGTAGAAAGATAATATTATCTGCTGTGTCCATAGCTCAGATCTTGCTACAACCTCAGAAAAAAAGCTCCGTGCTAAGCAGCCTGTAAAGAAAATATGTCTAACAAAGCAGAATTGTCTTCTGCCTTTCTGTACTTAATTTGTAAATCTCTTGGAAGTTTGTTTGATGCTCTTTCGGAACAAGACGAGATCCCTTCGTGTTTGTTTCATGTTTTCACTTCCTCGTATGACTGTGTTCATTGCTGAGCCTTTGTGTCACTGATTGAGATGTTATTGTAATTAACATTAATTATGCAAACTAGATTGTTTTTAGAGGCTCTCCAACTCCGTATTGATACTGTCAACTTGTTTGTTTGTTGAACAAAAAAAAAAAAAATCCACGCATTTCACCGTTCTCAGAGGAAATTGATTAACCGATTCCAAGCTAAGGCATTCATGGGGAACCGTAGCAAAATCAAGTTTTATTAGCTCAAATGACACGTTGAATCTTGATGGATGTGGTGAACCGAGTATGGTTGGATCTGAAATATCAAGGCAGGGCAAAAACAGGGGGAGCAGGAAAGGGGACTCTGGGTACAGTCATTCGGGGAGGGTGTTTACACTGCAGAGCTCCATCACATTTTTTCCAGATAGACACTGCTAGATCAATTGGGCCAAATCCTGCCGTCCCTCATTGAACACAACTCTCACTAAAATCTACTGGGGCTGCCTGCTTGAATTTGTTGGAGAAATGCATAAAAATGGCAGTTGACTTCATTAATTATTTAGGACGTTTTTTACTTTAGACTTGGAGAAGACATCTTCCTTAAATTTGGATTAGAAGGTGTTCCAGGGTTGCCTTTTTTAGAAGAAAAGCTTAATAAAAATACCTTTGAAATATACATCCCTGTAGCAATGGTAACATTTAAAATTTTTTTTTTACAGTGTTAATTGTAGTGACATCCACGAAAGTCTCCGTGTCTGATTCTGAATCACCCCCTTGAAACCCTCCTGAGCTGTGAAGGACTTTAGAATTTCTCCCTAGAAGTCCAAATAGTTGCAATATTGATACATTGTATCCTTGTGTCCTCTTCGGAAGAAAAGTAACATAGTCAGGGAGAGTTTAAATGGGAATTGGTTGTCACGACATCACATCTGAAAATATACGCAGACTGGCAGATTATTCCCTGTCTTAAAAAAACCAAGTCTCTCTAACTTCCCATTTAAATAGGCAAAATTTGGTTTGCAGTTCGCTTTGGGTAATGAAGGAGATGTTTGTTTGTTTGTTTCTACTTTTGGTGCAGTGGTCCTGTGGAAAGTTAGAAACAGCGCCCTGGGGCTCGGCGAAGTGGAGGGTGTATAATTATATGGGAAGGCTCCATAGCATCAGTAAATTAGCATTAGCAGCTGAGTGAGTTTGTTAAGCTGTAGAGATGGCATTATGGAGATCAATAAAAAAGCTGATTTCTTTTTTTTTTTTTTTCTTATTGCAGATTCCATGTTAAAAGGAAAAGATGCTGTTTGTTTGTCTGCCTTTCACGTAGGCTTGCCAGAGCATTAGTTGGTTTGGAAAAGGCAGGTTTTTTCAGTTCTGGCAATCAGTAGTCAGGTTTGTTTTGTTTTGCTTTTTTACAAAACTCTTTTGAATCTTTATTTATTAGATTGTCTTCCAGAAATCACACTATCATCTTGGCCTGCAAGCAGCTTCACGTGTGTCTGTTTGTCAGCAGAGGCAAAAGGGAAGATCACTTATTTTTCTTATGATGTGCTGGTGTGGCACTGTTTGTTGTAGCCCAAATGCTCCATGTTCCTGATGTTCCTGTTTCTGATTTAAATCAAATTCTCCCAAGGGTTTCGAGGATGCCGAAATCCACATTCAGAATAAAAGAGAAATAGTGACCTTAACTGTTTTCAGAGGTGTGAGTCAGGAGGAATGATACTGAGCACTGTAAGATGTGTAATATGCATTGGCCTTTATTTCTTTGTCTCAAAGCTTCTCCTGCTTTTATACCAGAGAGACAAGTCTCCAGATCATTCATCACACTGAGCTCTCACAGAGACATGACAGACCAACAGCCTTATGCTGCACGCTGTGGAACGTGCACGATGCATTAGGTTCTGATGATCTATATAAAACATTTTAATTGGGAGGAGCTGTAAATAGGAATGGCTGTCTTCTAATCAGAGGGCTTTCCTTTTCCTTCTCCTCTGAGAAACTGAACTTAAATTCACCATCAAATGATTTTGATTTAATGTAGCTGTGTGCTGTGACTCTTGATGAAATTATTTATTCACTCTAAGGTACATTTTGGGGGACCCCTTAGTGGTGGGTGCTAATTTGGTGGGCTTTGTGGGGCTGAGAAGGTCCAACCCTGTGGATTCCTTCCTTCTGCTCTGTGACATGTGATCAGCCTGTGTGACAGAGTTGGAGTGTCATGGGGCTTGTGGAGCATGTTCTTGTGTGAAGAGAAACAGTCCCAAGTGCTGGGGGTGTGATGCAGACAACACTAAAGGTCGGCAACTTGGGAAATTCGTGCTGTGGTTCACGTTGACATTTCAGAGGGAATTTTGATGGAGGCGTGGCCCCAGTGAAGGGACAGGGTCCTGCCACACAGATAAAACAGCAGCCTTACTCTTATCTCTTTCGTAACCCAAACCTGTTTGCTGATCAGCTGGCAAAATTATGGTTTATGGTCTCCCTATGCTTTGTTTCTGCTAATCTCTAATTAAGTAGATCCAGGGAAGGCCAGCGTGGTGCTTTTAGTGCTCAGCTACAGCTTAGAAATGACACTCTGCTTTCTAATGATTACAAGGAGGTGAAGTGACAGGAAGGGCAGAGATGTTGGAGTAAGGTGATCTGCAATTAAATTCCTGATTCTCTAAAATATTTACCCCTAGCTGGAGTGATTCACAGTACTTCATATCTGGCATTGGCCATGAGTGTCCAGTTAAAAAGCACAGAAATACAGGGGGGAGGGAAAGAAAAAAGGATGAAGAGATCTTAGCTGAACCAGAACAAAACCTCTTTAGCTCCTACCATTTGAAATAGGAAGGAATCCCTAGAAACAACGAGGGTAAAGTCTCTCAGAACTGCAAAATTACTGTAGTGATTGTGACTGAAAAAGCAGGTTCTAGATAGAGAAGGAGTTGTAGTTACTCTGTGGTCTTGTCATAACCTTGCTAATGTGGTTAAAGCATTAGTTCTGAAAACAAGTGCATTGAGAGCTTGGAGTCTTTTTCTTAAAAATGTACAAGTCCATATTCATGTCTTTTCTGTGGGGCAAAATAAAATACTGCTTGTTGGATTACCCAATTTCAGTACTGTTATTAAAAAAAAAGAAACCTACCCTGTTTTCCACCTGTCAAATGAAGTCAGATATTCCTGTGGAAGCCTTTTTCTCTTTTATCTTCTTTTTTGTTTGTTATTGCCCCTTCTAAGAACCTTTTCATCATCTGCTTTCCTACTTTCTGTCCTGCTGAATTCCTTTTTTGTTGTTGTTTTTGATTCCTTCCACTTCTTTCCAGATATTTTTATTTTTCAATTTGTTATTGTACCTTTTAGCCTTAATCAACTACCAGTGTTGCTGCTTGCCTATAGAATCACAAGGTCCATGTTGAAGTGTGTCATGCCAATAATATTTAGTGTCCTCTGTCCTTGGCAAGGAAAAGGTTTAGCACTGCTGACCTGTAGTCCAGTGGAAATGTGAAGGGAGAGCCTGTTGGAGGTGTGACTTGAGTTGGTGCACTCATCTAGAAGGAGTCAGGGCCACAGCCAGAAATTATTCCCAGGTGTCATCAGCTTTCAGACACGTGCCCTGTGCTGCAGCAAAGCAGGTTTTTTTGCTTCTTCTATCCTTTGCACAACTCACTTTTTTGTTTGTTTGTTTTTCTGCTTCCCTTTATTTGGCTGTCTTCTCTGGTTTTGTCTTTTCTTCTCTATAATATGTAATAGCTATTAATAACCTCTCAAAGTGCATCACAGGGGTGTTAAGGCTAGTGTGTTTTCCTTCATCCTGTCTGGAATATTTGGCTGTTGCCAAAGAAATTGAGGTCAGAATCAGGGGTCCACCAAAGGGTATGTACATATGTGTTGAAGATACCAAAATACTGTTAAAGAAAATCAATCAAGATTTGTAAAGTTAAAAAAGCTAATGTTTGTTTTGAGGTTCAGAGTGTGAGAGCTAAGGTATAAAATGAGATAGACAAAGGACGCAGCCTTTTTCAGAGAACTTTTAACTATTAAACCTTTTTAAAGGAACAATCAGTTCTTTGCTGAACCTGCTCAGCTGAAGGAAGGTGAGCAGTCCTCCTTCCTGTGACAGGGAACAAATCTGATGGTAAATGGTAAACTTTCAAAACAGAGCTGAAGTCTTTAGGCCTGGTGGTGGTGATGGTTATTGCCTGATGTCAAGTGAAGGAAACAGTGGCAGAAATGCAGTGGGAAAATGCCCAGGGGCAGGCATTCAGCCAAACCAAGGAGGCTGTTTTAACTGTCCTTTGATTTGGAATATTTTTAATTTATTCTGTTCTCAGATATTTCAGTGCAAATTCTAGAAGAGGCAGTCTCTGTCTTTCCAGATTGACAGATTTTTGTAGCATGCCTACCTTGAAAAATCCAAAAGAGGGAGGAGGTAAAAAAGTAAATCTCAGATACAGTTTTCTTCTGTCCCTCCTGCCATGTTCAAAATGATCTCTCATCTTGTTCTTATCCTTGTTCAGAATAAAAGCTGTGATAATCCATTTCTTTTGCTGTGATAATCCCTTGCCCAAATGTCCTGGTAGCATAATTTGATTGTGGTGCTTGGACAGCTATCATATCACTCCTACAAAGCAAAGTAATAGTTGTTACAAACAACAATATAATCCAAGAAATCCAGAGTTAAAGTGCTTACAGCAGAGACTAATTGCATGCTGGAGAGTATTACTGTATCTTCCTGAGTGATGTCCCTCATTGGCCAAGACAGACTTGCAGATGAGTTCTTAACATATTATTTAACAAGATGGAAGTGCTCTGTGTTTAAATTGCTTGTTGTTGTGGGGTTTTTTATTGCCCCTCCCCAGTGTGGGGTTCAGAACCTCCTTATTACTTTCACGGGAAAGCCACAGATCCAGATTCCTTCTGGAACTATTGCAGCTTGAGGGAACAAAGTGTAGGGATTTTTTTTTCAAGAGCTACTTGTGCTCCTTGCCCAAGAAAAGTTAAGAATCCTTATAATTTCTGGGACTTTTGTGTGGTTTTTGTTTTACATTTTTTTTCTTTTCCCCTGTTTCCCACTTGAACCCTGATTCTGAGGGAGCTGGAGCAATTACTCAGTCTATCTTACATCTTCCCATTCAAAGGAGGATGGAGTGGGAAAGAAAGTCTGCATTGGACTTCAGATATTCTCTCCAGCCCCTTTGCCACCCCTAAGTCATGCTATTTCAACCTGAAAAACAGCAGAGGGAAAATTCCTGCTTGAGCACTTTTTCCTGGCTTTAATGGGAGATTTTTACAAAGAGAGGAAATGGTGTAGGTGAATGCATCTAGCACCCTTTAGGAAAGGGTCACCACCACAGGGATGCTGCTGAAAAAGAATGCCAAATCCTCTCAAACTCTGTACCAGATTCTTTGAAAGGCTCCTATGCAATAAAGAAGCCATATAGCCAATGTGCATGTATATTTCTGAAGGTTATGCTGGATTTCTGCCATGCCACAAACCCTGATTAGAATAATTTATAATAAAAAGTGAGGCATGGATTCCAGAAATGGATAATTTGATGGGGGAAAGAGGGAGGTGAGTAGCAGAGAAAGCAAATCTGAAGGTTTTCCTGGTGTGTAGGAAGAAGCTGCAGTGCTAATTTTTGATGTCAGAGATGACTGTTAAATGGTTGGCTTAATACACATACTGTGCACTGCTGTTTGTTTGTTTATTTGCAGTAGGACTCAGGGATATTTCAGGTACTTTCCAGGTGCTTACAGGTAATTTCTGCTCCAAGGACTTCACAAGTCAGAGAGGCCAGAGGAAAGTAAATGGGTGGGAACTGAGTACTGAGGAGCAGAACAAGATTCACAGGATACAGGGCCCTTGAGAGCAGGGGAAATGTGTGGCAGAGATGCTGTGCAGGTGAGATGGGGAGGAGGATGCCTGCAGTGGCCTCCAGGAAAGAAACAGGCACTTGGTGTGTCTGGAAAGAAAAGAGATCCTTTTGCTTTTCTTCTGCATTGCAACTCAGTCCATGGTCAGCTTAGAACTCCCCACTCCTGATCTCTCTCTCTTGGATCCTTTCCCCAAATTTGTGCTTGTTTGCTATGTCAGTGGAGTTATTCTGTTGTGTTCTGTGCAGAGAAATGCTGTGAGAATGGGAGAGCAGGGGAATGAGGCACATGAGGTGTGTGCATGCAATATGATCCTTGGCATGGCCAGGGAGAAGTAGCACTGGGGTTTTGCACAAACATTCTTTGGGGCACAAAGTGTCATCAACTTCAGTTCAATTTTTTTTTTTTTTTTTCTGTGATTAAGGCCCTGAGCATGCCTGTAATGCAAAACAGAAAACATAAAGAAAATGTTTTCTCTTCAGCCATCATTCTAGCATGCTTATGTGTGCATGAATCATTCCTCCTCCATCTGGAAGGATGAGATGCAGAGCTCTTTTCTAAGGAGGTATCTAAAGTACATCCTCATAGCAGCCAGCAATTGGCATGACAAAAGGGTTATAGCAAGTGGCTGGCACTTTTCCCATCCATCTTGCCACTGGAAACATAATGCTTTTTGCAATGTGCTTGTTCTCCAGGCACCAGTGTGCAGAGCCAGTCCTTGGGACATGCAAACGGAGCCATTTCATGTTTGCTTTTGTTTGTGGCACCTCCTCAGCAGCCCAAAAACTGGGAAGAGGGAATAACACTGATAAACTGTTTTCCTTGATTTAGGCATGACGTGGAGTGGATGGGAACAGTGGGGAACTCATGGAACACCCCCAGGTGTGGGAAGATGGGGCAGCAAGGCATCTGGCACTGCCAGTGTGACATCAAGTGTGGGAGAAGACTTTGTTTTGCTTCTAACCTTGTATGCTTTACACAGAACAAGGAAAAATACAGTAGTATTGAGTGCACAAGGAATAAGGTCTGATTTTTAAAAATGTCATCTGTTGTTCATGTCAACTATCTTGGATGTATTTTGTCTTTCACTTGATTGGCAAGAAGGCCAAGGCCCTGAATCAGTTAACTTAGTCTTAAGTGTTCCTGTGATGTCAAAAACGTGTTTTATTGCACTTTTTTTTTTTTTTTTTTTTGGTACAGGAGTGTTTAATGTGGTGTCAAAACAGGCAGTAGAAAGAAGGGCCCCTTAATCTCAGGGCTCTGCTTTAACAACTCTATTGTTACCTTTCTCTTTTGCTGACCATGACTAGGAATGTCCTTGTCTTGCAAGCAGTGGCCATCTCTCTGTGTAGTTCAAACCTAAATGTAGAAACTGGGTGTTCTTCTGCTGAGGAAGCTCCTTGAAACTCATCAAATGCTTGTCTGTAGGATTGGACATGTCTTTGCTGCTTCCTTCTCTTGAAGGGTGATTGGAGATGAGGTAGAGGGAAATCCAGGATTCATTGCCTGCCCTCAGGGTCTTTGGTGCAGTTATGAGCTTGTGTTTTGGACCAGTGGTTCTCAGAGCTGGGACCAGTGGCTTTTCCTCCCTGGGGAATGCCTCTGCAGGCAGGAAGAGCCTCTCTGCCCCCCATTCCTGCTCTGCTGTTTAACCAGTGTCTGTTCAGCAAGGCAGGCTCATTCCTGCTGCAGGAGCTGAGGATCATCTCTCCACCTCACACTGGATAGTCTGGAGGTTTAGGGCACTGCTCCTGCAAGACCTCAGCTGACTTGGATCACAGTGGGAATGGCAGGGAGGAAATCCCCAGCCTGGCTTATTGGAGAATGCCAGGTCCTGCTCTGCAGCATGGAGAATGCAGGCTGCTTAGTGCCTTGTGTATGAAGCACTTCAGCTTTTTGGAGGACAGGTTTTAGTGCTTGGGTGGAGAAACATCCTTTCTGCTTCTTTGCAAAGGTGGGTTCAAGATGCAGCCCTGTTGTTGGCATCTCTCATGAGCTGACTCTCCACAGTGCCATGCTGACCTCAGGAGTTCAAAGTACTGTCCTGTTCCTTTATGTACTTTGGGTTTGGAGTAGAGGGAGATGGCTGGTGGGTCTGTAGGCTTTCTGCTCCTCTTGTGAGGTGAGAACAGCAGTGCCCCTTTCCTGTGGAGCTCTTGTGACTGCAGGCAGGGGCTGTGAAACCCCCTGGTGCCACTGAAGCTGAACACTGTGTATCTGTCTGCTGCCTCCCAAAGTGTTTTTGGATGGCTGCTCTGCATCTGGGATAGGAAATGTTGTCCTAGAAAGCCACTCTGCCCTGGAGAGTGAAATACTCTTGCCTATTAGGGCACAATGTTGGACTTTGTATCTGGGGACAGCTTTTCTTTGACTATGTCTCAAGCTTCCATGTGTATCTTTTTTCTGATACGTGATAGCCCAGGGAAGACCCTTCAGGCTGGGATGCTTTGTTACTTTCTTTAGCTTCATAATTGCTGTTTATACTACAGTGCAATAAACACAGTTACCATTTTTGGCTTATTTCAGGGTGTTTGCTTGCATGTGAAAAAGATTGGCTATGTTAACTCTGTCACCTTTCTTACCTGTGCCTGAGATATTATCTGATTATGATCTTTCCTGATTTGGAACAGCTTTGGAAAGGAAATAAGACTCCTGATACTTTCAGAAACATTTCAGTAGCTTGACTTCAGTACACAGTACAGTGGTAACAGGGAGGAGGGGTGTTACATTACAAAACTGGCTCCTGCATCCTGCAGAGCACTGTCAGCAGGTGGAGGATGTTCACACTGCACACTTCACCTGCAGTGTCCAGCTGGAACATGCTCCACGTGTATAAATTCAGTTTTGCTTTTCTCTGTGTCACGGTCAGAGTTTACAGTCTGGGGACCCCTGAGGCAGAAGAATTGCTCTGCCATGTGTGGATGAGTACACTCAGCAGGTGTAGCTTGCCCTGTAAAGTGTTCAGTATTTTCTAGCCTGAATCAGCTATGGGTATTTCTACTTGTTGAAAGGGTGAAGACCAGGTTCCCATGACCTAAATTGTGCCTAAGGCTCTGTGCTTGAAGGCCAGGAGTCAGATGGAAGGAAATAAAAGATACAGTGACTTAAGTGCAATTTAGGACATGTGAATCTGGCTCCTCTTCTCCTGAAATACCATTGTGCCAGAAGCATCTGCTGTAGGAAGCTGCTAGGAAAAGGCCAGGCTAGTGACCATATTTCACTTTCTAAAGTATTTCTAAACATCCCAGACTAGACTTTGCACCTTTAACCAACTTGAATTCTCCCTTCAATGTTAGGCAGAGCAAAGAATCTGATCCAAGCAGTGATGCTTATTACTGGAAAGGTCCTGACATCTCACTTCACCCTCTGGAGAGTAACTGGAGGGGTGGGAGAGGCCTGGAGCTGTGCTAGTACACGTGTTGTTTTCTGCCTCTGGGCATTTTTGTTGTTGTGCATTCTCCTGTTTTTTCCATCTCACACAAAATCTGAAAGCTCATGTTGCAGCTGTGGCCTGGGAGGAGCAGTCAATGCTCTGTTACCCATCAGCACCAGACAGACCTGCTGATGAACCAGGGGGAATTTTGGGATGCTGAGGTTGCTTTGCAGCCTTTGGGCTGTGGGGGACTGAGCCCTCTCAGGCTGATCTCTCACTGTGTTGGCCCTGGTAATCTCTGACTATCAGTCATCCTCTTCTCATTTGGAAGAACTTTGACTTAATGAGAGATACATCAGCTTGAGTAATTTCTATTTGAAGATATTAAGCTCTGTGAATACTAAAGAATATCATATTCTAAGCTTTTGAGCACTTCTGAGTGTAATGCAGAGCTGTTCTTGGAATGATTTGTTTCAACTATAGGGCCAGTTTAAATAGAACTATTTAAGTATATGTTGCTGTTCATCATACATCAAAAAGTGAAGTTCAGTGAATAATGAGTTACCACGGGGCACCACAATGAGATAAGAGCTCATCATAGCTTTGCAATAAATGGCAGTGTTCTTAAAAGAAAAAAAGACTTTTTGTCTATAAGCTTAATTGGAAAAGCTAGAAGCCTTGAGTGGAGATTTTTAGCATGTTGACCAACTGAAATATATTGTGATAAGAGCAAATTTATGTGTGCAGAGGGTGTCCAAGATTTTGATTGCAGCATGAGACACATGGCTTTGGGGTATTTTCCTGTGTATGCCTTTTGTGTAGGTAAGTGACAGTACCTGGATTCTGGTCCTGGAAGGAAAATGTTCTACCTTAATATTGAGCAGCTTTCCAAGATGCACTAGTTGTCATTAAAACTCAGCAGCAGACCACAGAGTTGTATTTGGCAGGTGGGGGTTTTATTTTCCCTAAACTTTTAATGACAGTGACTTGCAGTTATGTCATGCTGTAGCTTTAAAGTGTGCAAGGCAGTTTGGCTCATTTATGTTCTCCTTCAGGTTTTTAATGTGCAGCTGCTTTCTGGGATTGCTGATCATATGGAATATGGTGAGGATGACCAGCCCTTGGTGTGTACAGGGATATCAGGCACACTCCCTCTTTTCACTCAGTTTTTGCAGCAAAGCCACTGTGCTCAGATTTCCCTGTCTGCAGAATGTGGCTCCACCCTGCAGTTTATAAAATATCTTAAATAATAAAAACAAAACTTTAAGAGGAATGATGCGCAAGATCCATGTCACTTTTTTTTCCCCCTTTGTGGTGTTTATTTTAAGTTATTGCTTTTAGCAAGTGGAATCATTGTACCTCGGTGGTCTTGGGGATAGTCAGCAGGACACCACGATCTGCCCATCTGCAGCAGCTCTGCTGGAAAGGGCTCATCTGCAGGAGCCCTTGTTTGCACTTAAGGATGAAATGCAATTGAGCATCTGGTGAAGTCTGCTCCATGGTAGAAATTAACTAGAAATATATACCTGGGGATTTTTTAATCATTAGTCTTAAATGGATTATTTCCTAGCAGTTGTAGGACTCCAAAAAACTGTTTTTTCTTCTGTAGGAAAAATATCAATTCAGTGGGCAAATAAAATGCTACAGGTAAGATGTGGCAACAATAATGTATGAAGAGCAGTGTGAGGAAAAAGACAACTTCCTGCTCTGTGGTGTTGCTGATTTTTTTCCCCCCTAATTACATGGAGTTGGAAGAATGAGTTGGTAGGATATGAATGTTACCATCCAATAATAAGAGTTGTAGTCATGGGTGCCATGCAACCATGAAGCTTCAAGAGACTATGATGTGTTTTGGGGGACAGACCAGGAATAATTCTGACCTGCATATGGCTTTCTTTGGTAGAAAAGTAAGTTAAGGGAATGTCTGCAAAGCTAGTGCCCAAAGCTGGAATTGTGCTCCCTATTCCAGTTAAACCAATGTGTAAACAAACCTGTTCACTTGATGTTCCCATTAATTTGGACTGCTTACCTTTCCAGTTTTTCTAGCTTGTGATTTGAGCAGAATGAGCCAGTAGGGAAAAATGACAGTCTGAAACTGGCTTGGCTTGTCTCTGGCTCTCCCCAGAAAGCCAGTTCCTTTTCTACCACCAGAACAGGGCCTGGCTCCATAGCTATTGTTCAGGACACCTGAGACAGCAAGATCATCTGCCACTGCCTAGAAAAGGACAGCAAGGAAAAACTTTCAGTCAAAATCCTTTGCCAGCCCCTTCAGCATCTTTCTACCTGCTAAGGCCTTTCTTTCTCTACTGTACAAATGGTGTAACAGCTGTAGCTTGAAAATCCCTGGGGCTTTCTCCTCTTTACCCTGGGGTATTTTGCTGTGTCCAGCCCTGGCACCTTTACAGGCACAGGCAGCAGAAGGTGTGTGTGGGGCCAGTGTCACATCTGTGCTGAGCATCAGCTCAGATTTGCTCTGCCTGTGCCTCCTCCCAGCACAGCCACACTGTACAAAGCAGGCTGCCCTCTGGGAAGACAAGTTGTGCCATTTTTCTGACTTGATGCCCTTGAGACTCTTGTCCCTGAAGAAGGGAATACCATGAAGAAGCTTTTCCTTTTTAATGGGGAACCAAAACTTGGGTTACTGAGGGATCTCTGGGACCTCTTTAAGTAGGTTTTCCCACTGTGTGTGTGAGGGGGAATGGTGAGGAGGAGACTGGATACTCAGTACAGCATTTAATTTGATTGTGTAACTCCAGTGTATCATGCTCATGACATGTGTTTCTGACTTCACCAAGAGCCACTGAAGGTGCAAAGCCCCTCCATGTCCTCTCTGTTCCAGGAAGTCAAGACAAACTTCTGGCTAAGCAGTCTACAAGTCCACAGGGTCCCTTTGGTGTTTTGATGCCCGTGGAAAGAATAGTTGGCAGTGAAAGTAATTTTCTGGCTTTTGTTGCTGAGGGTAACAAAGAAAACAAGTCAGCTTTCTTGACCTGCAGTGATGCCAAGGCTGTAGAATGCAGCCAGTGGTCTTTCCCTGGTGCCTTGGGTCTTTGGAAAGAGATTTTATTGGTACTAAAGTAGACCTTAACCTTCCATGGGATCTGGTTGAATTCAGAGTTATACAGCTGAGATCTGAGGGCTGCATTCTGGTCAGGCTCACTTCACCATCAATTTTTATATGGCTCTGCATGGGGCAGTAGTAGAGATTTTGATGTTCTGTATCCTCACACATCACTCCATGCTGCCTGTGTGTCAATGGATGCAGCTGGAATGCTACCCAAAGTGTTTCCTTTTTTCCCTTGATATTGCTAGAAGCCAGTCTCAAGTATGTTTTGCCAGACAAAATAAAATGAAGCCTGTGAATCCCAAACCCCAAGATTTACTGTGTGCTCCAGTGGGAGAAATGAAGTAGATTGCAAACTCCCAGAAAGTTGTTTGGATCCTCTGTGAGGAATACCACCAGAGAAAGGGGTGTTCTTGGTTCTTTAGAGGGAGCAAGAGATCAGCTGAGACCATTTTCTCTTAGCCTTACATAGCAGTGTAAAAATAATTCATGGGAATTTTATTTTTGACTAGCTAGCAAGTTGAGGAGTAGCAATAGAAGTTATTAGAGCTGTGATTAACTGTGTTGCTTTTGATCTTATGGCTGAATCAAAAATGAGGATTGGTTTGACCTGAAACATGAAATGTTTCTTTTGCTAACATGAGAAATTAAGATTTTGGCTAGTCCTAACCCCAAGTATTTTGGATTGTCTGAAGTCCTTTAGGTTAAAGTGTGATTGGAAACAGTTTTCTAGTTTCAGGGAAACTGTAATCTTTATGGCTATTCACTAAATTCAGATTGATTTCAGTCCTCTTGAATGCACATTTTGCTGAATATAACATGGGAGAGGGAAAGAGAGCTGCAGTCCCCCCAGAGTGTCTCCTGTGTCATGAGAATGGAATCACAACTGTTCAGATCACTTTTTTCAAAGCAGTGCTGCACACATCTCTCTGATAGTCCTCCAGACCAAAAATCTTCCCAGCATTGATAACAGACAGACAAAACTGAGAGTCTGTCACAGTGAGAAACAGCTTTGGTGGTTTTTTTTTTCCCAAACAGTGTACATGTAGAAGGTAAGTGAAAATTATTCCCTAATGACAAAGCAGTAAAATTGCTGAAGAGCACAGCTAAACAAAGGTCAAACTGCAGTCTGAATGGAGACAGAGGCTAAACCTATTTGCAATACACACAGAGTGCAGTGTGAAATGTAGGTAACCAGCCCAAGGAATATTTCCATGCATAGATAATACATACATGTGTAGATAATACATGCAATTGTACTTTCTGAAAGCCTGTCCTCAGAACAGATTGCAAAGCAGGGAATGCACACAGGAGTTCAAAAAGATGTAGCTGCAGAACATAATACCAAGGTCACCACAGAAACAGAGCATTTTTTTTTTTCAAGAGCACAAGAAGCATGTCAAGGAAGAGTGGATTAAGGAAGTTGTGTGAGATACTGATGCAGGTCCTGGCATTCCAACAGTGTGTGTATGATCCATGCTGCATCCCCCTTTTCCCTGAGATATGAAGGAAAAGGTGAAAGTGTTAAAGGTAAGGATTGACAATTCAATGTAGTTATCAACCAAGTAATTCACATTTGTTTCTGGTGTACAGAAATAAATGCTATTTTGAACTGTTGTCTGTATACAGGAGGTCTAGATGAGGCCACCTTGAGAGTGTGGTTACATGGGGAAGGTACAGAGATGAGGAGGCTTCCAAAAGAGGAAATTGTGTCTAGACTTCAAAATGCCAGTTCTCAGTTTTGTTTTAGGTGGTGATATCCTGTCTGGTGTCTTTGAGGAGAAATAATTGAGAGGAAACAGTCAGTGACATACAAGGAGGTGTTATGTATCATTTCAGAGTAAAAGTTCCTAAACTTTTATGATGAAAATTGTCACCAACTCACAAAATTTGTCACTCTAGAAAGGCAACATGTGTTTTACTGTCTGATAGAGCATCAATTTAATACCACTGGCCAGCAGTGATGGAAAATGTTCTTGTGAAAGCTGTCTGCAAAGTCTTAACTAACCTGCATGCTGTAGTCAGTGTGCCTTCTTCATAATTTTTTATGTTAAAGGTTAAATATTTTGGTTTCTTTCATGTTTTAGCTGGGTTCTCAGCTTGGTGTTTTTATAGATAATTTGATAAATGTAAGTAAAATATAGAACATTGGACCTACAGAGTAAAGTTCACTGTTTCTGATAGATCCTTATTTTTGATTCAAATTAAGTTTCCCCACTTTTGCATATTTTCTATGTGCACTTCTGATGTTGAGGGGTGTGATCTCAAACTCAGTACTTCTCTAAATGAAGAGGAAAACAGTTATTTATGTTGTTTGTGGTTAACCTACAGAGCAGTATTAATGGTCTGTAAAACCTCTTCAGATAATTGACTCAATAGAAACTTTTGAGAAAATATTTAAATTTGAAAGAAAAGTTCCATGGGAAGAGAGGACTAGATGGAGTTAAAATCATCAGGAGAGTGAGTTGCTGTGTAGATGGAGATCCTTTTCTAATACATTCATGGGAAGCAAGAAGGCAGAGGACTGTGTATTTAGGTGCTAAGGGGAAGAAGCCATTAAGTGAAACCAAAAATCTTCAGTACAATTAATTCTTTCACTCAGATGACAGTGGCAGTCCACGCTTCGATGCAAATACTGGAAATTTCACCTGAGGTGCCAATAATTGCTTTTAGTATTCCTCAAATCCAAGCATGCTGCAGTGTTTTCCCAGGCAGAAATGACAGTGTAATACTTAAAACTTGAAATGGAACCTTACAGCCATTGAGATAATTATATTTGTGCCATATAAAAGTTGTGCTTGAAAACAGGATTTGATGCCATTGTGTAAAATGTGTTCCTTTACAGAGAATAATGTAAATTAACAAAAGTTATGAAAAGGTCACAAGTGGTCAGATTTCTGTTTGTTTGTTTGTGTGTTTGTTTGTTTTTCCTCTGGACTATAAAGTACTTAGAATATTTTGATACAAAAAATTCAATTAAGTAATTGTACTTACACCTGATCCAGGGGCTTTCATAGTCTTAGAAGAGGAAGGCAATGAAGTTACTCTGAAAACTTATATAATCCTTGTAAGACTTGGCTATTTCTTCTATTCTGTCAAATATTTAAATTTTCACTCCAATCCTTTTATGGATGGACAGGTATTAGGGTTTTTTAAATTATTTGACCGTGTAAACTTCTTTGCAGGGATTTTGGGGGTATCCTAAGCTTTTAATTGTGTTTTCATCCGTACTGCGACAGCTCTTCCAAGAAAACTGGCCGTGTTTCCCTCTCTGTGCTTTTCTGTTTCTCAGAGAAGACAAAGTGCTGTATTTTTTTTTTCCTCTTGTTTTTATTTCTGGTATCTGAGTGGAAAATAAAAAGCCAGTCTCTTTTTCCCCCCCCACATTTGAGTGTGCCCAAGAGCAGACGGGCGTGCGCGCTCTCCGCACTCACGCGAGCACACACAAGGAATTCTTGCTCTTGTGCTCAGCCAAAAGAGGCTGGACGAGGCTGTCTTCAGCTCAGTGGAAATTGGCACCCTCCCATCTCCAGTAAACAACAGCCTGACGTCAGCTCACGCAGTGATAGCAGCAGAAGTTGAGAGATTTTTTTCAACTGGCCGAGCTGTTGAAAGGCTATCGCTGCCTTTGATAATCTCTGGCTGTACTTGAGAGGATTCAGTGCAAAGGTGGGGGGAGGTAATGGTTGGTTAATGACAGAAATAATGGAGCAATTCCTGATAACTTCATACAGGGTGGAGAGGTGGTTTTTAAGTCTTACAACCAAAGGGTGTTTTGATTCCCAGCCCATCAGCTGCAGTCGTTCTCTCCAGGTTCTGAAATCCTGGCTGCTCTGTAGAATTCGCATTCGTGCCCTGTTGGAAGTTGGAGAACAATTAAAGTGCTGGAGAACAGTCAATCAAGCAGATGATGAAATCTGACTTTTCTAATGTGTTGAATTAAGCACTTTCATTATGATTTCAATTCCTGATGTTTGCTTTATTCAGTTATAGATGTAGTTCAAAGAACCTGAGCCTGGCAATGCTCAGATTTTTGCTGGTTTCTCTATGTTCCATTTCTCTTAGTAGGATATAAATCATTGAGGCCCCACATTGTGGCCACAACAGCCAGAAAAGGTTTATTGAAAGATGCTTGGTTATTCATCATTAACAAATTAAGCTAAAATGAAGGGACTGTTTTGTGGGACTGGTTTCAGATAAGGCCTTCAGAAAAGTAGCTATTTTCCTGAAATACTACAAACTCCTTGACTGCAAAGTTAGTGAAGACTGTTGCATTTCTGAAACAGAGCCACTATGGCTTAAATTTAATTACAGCTGGTTCTCCTCATAACCAGACAGTTGAAAGAGACTTTTCTATTGTTCAGTACTACCGTTGAAAACACATTTTCATTAGGAACTTAGGATCCTCCTATGCCAAAATCAACAGTTAAAAATGAATGGTTTGCTCTGGTAACAGGAAAAACAAACATGAAAATCGTTGTGTTGTGTGGCAGAAAATCAGAATGTTAAAGTAAAAGAAGGTGATAAACCTACTAGAATAACTGTCTGATGGGCTGTTCTTGAATCCAAGACACTTCCAAGCAAGGATTTCAAGGATATAAATAATAGAGCATCAACTTCTGCTTTGTTTCTTGTATGGCTGCAAAGATAGCAAAAAGTTCATGTTCCATTTAGGTCCTGTCACCAGGGATTTAAGAGTTTTGTGAAACCCTGGAAAGGAATGTGAATATCTGCCAATATTAACATTTTCTAATGTACACATTTTTACATCTGCTTTTAGGGTACATTCAGACTAAGTTAATCATAAAATCTCTCTTAGCAGGGAGGGACAAGAATGAAAGAGGGAAAGAAAAATTGGACTCTTTCTAGGACTGTGTCTGTCCCATTGGTAGTTTTTGAGCCTTTTGATCAAATCTGATTGGGATGCAGAAGTCTCAAAAGCTCACAGCTTCTGTGAAAGTGGGCAAGAAAGTGAGTGAATTCTTGGTGAATTCATAGCCGTCATAAGCAGGTATGGAGTAGTTCTGTATATCTCATAATGATACAATTGGGATTGCTGATCTTGCAGAGGGGAAGGAAAGGGTCAGCAACAGGTCTTGAAAAAACAGGGAAGTCCTGGCTCTGTGAGTCTGACTGTCCTTGGAGACTCGTGTGGCTGCTTGACATCCTGCTCCCCAGAGGGGCTGGCATGTGGCAGGGCCTGACTGCACTTGATTTATGAGAAAAGCCCAATTTTAGAAGAGACCAAAAGCCAAGCTGTCAGAAAGCTTGTGCTTGAGAGCTTGCAGTAGCAGAATAGTTGACAGCTCAGGTAAGGAATTTGCTCAAGAGAGACTGGCTGGAGCAAAACTCTCAGACTTCTTACACTTCAGGGCCCAAATGCAGCTCCAGTATCCCAGCTTTGGCCCTGTGCAAAGGTGAACTTACAGCATGTAGGAGAAGGACAGACCTCTTCAGGTGTCCTTCCTAGGCAGGTGTGACAGAGGCTGGGCAGCATGACCTGTACACAAACTTCGGAACAGGTTGCCTTAGGTCTGTTCATGACCTCTTTCCTTCCCTGTGTCTGGTGGTAGGCTCTGAGACAATGCCTTCCCTGCAGCCTGCCTCCTTTTCTGGCCTTGTGTCTGCAGAGGGAATACTGGGACTTGTAGCCCTGTGAAATTTTTACAGCTGAGCAGGGGTCTCATCCTATTCACTTCAGCAGTCCTGAATACTTGTCACAGCCCTGAGCAGAACTTTTCCCTCCAAAAACCAAACCCAACAGCTCACAAGGGTAGTTTATCTCTCTTCTGCAGCCTCCCTGAAGATGATATTAGCCCATAACTGGGAGGAGATGTGCAGTAGGAAAGGTCCTTTGTGTTGTTTTGGTTTTCTTTCTTTTTATTTTTTTTTTTCTCTTGCCTTTTTTACTGTCTCTCATCTTGTTTAACCAGCCTGCTGCTGCTCTAAATAGGGAGGTGAGGTGGTGGGAAAGGTCTGTACACTTCTCTCTGCCTCCAAGTGGGTAACATTTGCGTTTGCTGCCTGTGGTAAGAGTTAGCTAGAGCTGCTCACACCAGCCTTGACCTAACCCAGAAGGCAGAGACATGTTGTAGCATGTTTCCTCTTGCTGGAAACCTGCAGAGTGGCCTTTGGGATGCTCAGCCCTGCTTGTCTCTGCATGTAACAAAGTCTACTGGATGGTTGTTGAGGTTATGGTTCACTCTGGATCAAGAGAATTTGGCTTTAGAGTGGCTAGGTGTTCAATAATACAGATTTTTAATCAGTTGAAAAACATCTTGAATTTGCATTTGGTTTTATGGGAAAAGCTGTAAAAAGGCTCCCAGATAGGCTGGTTTGCTATCAAGGTGTAATTTTGGAACAGCTTTGTCATGCATCTTGAAAGGAGTTATCCTTCCCCAAAGATTCAGAAACATCTTGTGGTCAGACCCTTCAAAGTAACGTTGCAAGGCTTCTAAAGAAATGATGCTGAGGGCATCCTTTTGCTCTTGGATGATTTTGGGTCCTTGCAGGTTGATATTTTCAAGATTTTTGTGTAACAAAGGGCTAAAAACATGAAAGAAGAGTAGTAAAGCTGAAGTTCTTATTTAAGGGCTTCTCAGCACTTGGAAATGTTGCATGCTTCTGCCCTTGCCCCTTCTGTGCTCCTGAGATGTTACAACTTCTCTGAATAGTAAGGGATCATCATAAGGATGGTTTCTTCCCATGCTTGATCACAATGTGAGATGCAATCCACAAATAGCTCTGGGCAAAACTGAGAGAGGGAGGATCCTTACCAGCCTCTGCCACTGGAGCCTTGCAAGAGCTGCTCCCAGACCTGTTCTGTGTCTGCTACAGCACACACATCAGTGAATTTAACGAGGCAGAGGGCAGCCCCCAGTAGATTTGATTTGAGGTTTTCTTGTTTAAGACACTTCTATAAAGGGAGGGAGCAAAATAACTTTGCAATTCACATTGACTTTACCTAAACTCAGAAAAACCAAGAACAACTTCCAGGCATGGTTTCCTACCTTGGTCAGGTCCTCACATCTTACTGGTATAAAAATGTGGGTGTCCAGCTGAAGACACCAGCAAGAGCATAAAAGAGGAAGGCTCAGTGATCTGGTTTCATAGCTTAGGGACAGCCACCATAACTTGCTGCTTCCTTTTTTTATTCACATTAATTATTTCTCCCTAGTGGGCAGGGAGTGCTGTGGAGCCTTCACATCCTCCCTTGCTCATGTCTCATTGAACAGGAGACCCATCCCAGCCAGAGGGATCCCAAAGTTCCCCACAGACATTTCATTAGACTGGAAAGGTTCTCCTGTTTGTTTGGTCATTTCAAAGCTGGTGTCAAGCACAGGAAATTTAGTGATTTCTTCTCGCTGGTAATGCCATGAAAGCCCATCATGGAGGAAGAATTCAAGAAAACCAGAGCAGAGGGTGGGGTAGACTGATGAGCAGGAGAAATTGGACTTTTATGGATCTACACTGAACAGAACAGGGATTTGTGTGCTATTTGGACAGCCAGGTAAAATGCACAGCCCTCTGTTCAGCTCCATGGTACTGCTGCTGTGCAACATGGTTCCCTGTTGAGGCTCCCTCAGTTTTACCAAAATTCCTTGTGGACCTTTTTTCACCTGAAATAAAATAGTATGATTTTGGGGGGGAAAAAAACCCCAAAAAACAACAACAACCACCACAAAACAACGCACACCCCAACACAAAAAAAAAAAAAGTCTTGCAACTGAAATCTTTGTTTCTACCACTAAAAACTCCATTTTCTCATTACTCCAATAACGTGTTGATTTGAACTGGCTGAGCGGCTTTAATTACAGCACCGATTTTATTTTCCTTTTCGGCAGCAATAATAGCCGAGCAATGGCACGCCGACAAAGACAGCTTTGAAGGAGCAGCAATCCTGAGAGGTGCCGTCCCTCTCCCTCCATCCCCCCACAGCCCCATCTCCCAACTCCTGACAAAGAAAAACAAGTCGCTGCCTCTTCAAGACTTTTCTTGTCCTTTCTGTTCGTGACAGGCGTTAAGTGTTAGTAACATCTGCTGGCCCGAGCCGCCTTCCTCCTGCTGTGCCGGGCTCTGGCAGGGCCGTGCAGAGGAGCCAGGAGCCTGTGCCAAGCACGGAGCGTGGCTTTGCCGAGCCAGGAGGGAATTTTCAGCGGAGTTGTGGCTGCAAGAGCCCGGCAGGGTCTGCTCAGCTCCTCCTGCCTTCTCAGCTCTCACGAGTGGAAGAAGGCTTGTTGGGTTTTTTTGGTTTTTTTCTTTTCTCCTTGTGGATAATGAGTGTTATTTTAGAGCAAAATAGCCGAGGGGGATAAACAGATCAACATGTGAATCTGCAAATATTTTTCTATGAGCTTTGATTTAGAAAGTTACTATAAATTAGACCTTACAGAGAACACTTTTCTTTCACTATTCTTTAACTTGTTTCTGCCGTTCAACAAAGTTTTGTGGTTCACTAGGTGGTGGGGTTTTTTTCTCTTTACTCTGTCGAATTTTCTTGATGGTGGCAGTATTTTCCAGAGCAACCTGAAGGGAAAGTATATGTATATATATATATAATTTCATAGAGACATAGAATCTGCAAAGACAGATGCAGACCCTGCTTTATTTTGTAATTGTTTGCTTCAGAGTTGGCTAGTTCTACCTTTGGATAAAATGGACAAAAAGTATTTTGATTTTGCTTTTTTAAAGTAAGACATAGGGTTTCTTTTCCTAAAACTGGTTGACTGCTTTTAATTTCTTTCATCAAATTAAAAAAAAAAATGAATATGTGGGGATTTGGTCTATTTTATGTCACATGTGAAGTCAATGGGAAAAGTTATCTCAGACTTGTCAGCTCCTAACAAGTAGTGATCTTGCTACTTGCTTTTAGGTTGGCAGTAATGTGATGTTGTGCTTCAGATCTGTTTTTTGGGGGATGGATGGGGAGTTCCTGAGGCTATTTTATGTGCCGTTTCCCAATCTGAGAGATTTTAAAGACTCTTTTAATGATTTATCTGGGGGGTTTCTTGTAACAACACCAAAAGGCAGCCTGAAGTTACACTGTCCTATACTTCCAATCAGCCTTATAGAATAACCCAGTGGTTTCTTCCTTCTGAGCACACAGTGAGTGTGTGTGGCAATGATCCTGCAGCCTGCAGGCAGCTGCAACAGAAAAGGACTTCCGTGGTTTGCTTTTGCTTTCTCTTCCTGTCCCCTCCATTTTCATGTATGTTTTTGAGAAGGCTGAGTTTCTAATGGACTACCCTAGTGCAGGACCAGGGGAAAGTGAAACTGTATTTTGGGGCTTGTTTTGTTAGTTCTTTTGGTTTTCATATAGTGTTTTGTCAAAGGCACTTTTCTTTAATATTAAAAACAACCCAGTGGATGGATAAATTAAAGATGTCAGCCAATAAAAATTAAAATCTTTATCTGTAGGAAATACTAATGAGAGAGAAGCTGAGTATGTCTCCTCCTGAGCCCTGCCCCCTGCAAAATGGCAAGCATCATTTAGAAATAACTTCCTAGTACTTCTATAAGTGGCTGAAAGTGAAAAGATTAGAAATCAGGTTGATGATACAGTTTCTTTTCAAATGCTTTCTCTAAATGCTTGATACTGTGTCCCTGAGGAAGTCCCATTATTAAAGCTGCGTGACTCTGAAATCACCTTGACTCTGCGGGGGTGATATTTGAGAGTTCTGGGGATTTTCCTCATCTGACTCTTAGAGTTCCCTTTTGTTGTGAGGATTACAAAGGTTTTTTGTGAAACATATCCCTCTCAGAGTTGGTATCATCTGCAGTCAAGTCAAATTGACAGGTGTGGCAGGAATTACCCCGTGTACACTAGGTGTATAAACCAAATCATGTTATTAACTGAGACTGAGGGTTGCTGTAAACTTTTCCCAAAGGATTTTGGAGCTTGTTCATGAATAAATGCTGAGGAAGACTTTTGGTGCTTTCTAGGTGTCTTTCCCCCCAGTGTGACATTAATAACACTAACAGAAATAACTCAAGAGTGCATACTTCTAAAAGATTTAAGGACAGAGGCCCTAACACACTTTGCACTGTGGATACTTGTGGAGGGGAGCTGTTCCTCTCTCCTCTGCCACAGCCTGGTGTGGAGTGGGACGTGGCAGCACACAAGGCTTTGGGATGAAAAGTGGGAGAATTTCACCATGTCCTGTAGAAATGGTGAAGAACTTAACCCAAAATAGAAGCTGATAAAGACGTGAGGGTTTAACAGTTGGCTGGCTGGGAAGTTTCATTTCTCTGCAGAGCGCAGACTGTTGGTTGTTGGCTGGTTTTTTTCTCTCTTGAGTTACACCAACTCGCTCGTTCTTTGGTTCAACTTTCCTTACTCCAGGACTGGTTATAGTGCAGATGAAGAGCCAAGGCATGGGGTGTGCAGGGTGAGGTACAAGGTGCTCTGCTTTGTCCTCTCCTGTGTGGATAACGTGGTATCAGCATTGAAAAGCAGAGCTCTGTGTGTTGCATAAGGGCGTCGCTTGTGTCCTTCAGTATCTGCTCAGAGCTGTGAGAGCCCGTGCTGCAGATCCACACAGCAGCTTCCCTGGGGGTAGGCATCCATGAGAGAGCAGAGCAGAGCAGTGCTGCTACATCACTACCAGTTCCAGTGTCTGCAGCACTTGGATTTTCCCCCCGGGGGCCTCTCCTTGGCCTATTAACCCCACCCGACCCTGCTTGCCTTGCAGGAACTGCCTGGATTACAGCTAAAGGGGGTATGGCTGTAGGCATGGAAGTGTAAGCTCTGACACTGATGGTATCAATGAGCAGGGAGCTGTATCCTGCTCTATGTGTTTTTACTGAATGCTAAAGCCAAAATATTCATGCATTTCTTTTTTCATCTGTTACCAATATAGCATGTTTAATAGTTATTTTGTTGGTTGTTTTTTTTTTTTTTTTTTAACTGTGTGATGAAAAAGAATGGCCAAAAATCCCTTAAGTAAACCATTAACAATGCATTCTTCTTATTCTGTGTGGACATAAATGTGGGCAGAATACCCTTATGGGTTTCTGACTGGGTCATTCAGCCTTAAATTGAAATGACCTCATTCTGGAGGGATCCAAGGAGCTCAGGCCTTGAATTTTTTTCTTGCCATGGTTGCTGATGATTTTTATACTGTTAACAAGACTTCTGGTGGGTGATAGACCAAAAAGTTTGCAGTGGCAAAAATTACTGATGAGTTCACAGAAGGAAAGTAGTGTGTGTGTGGAGGTTCCAAGAAGGAGAGGATATCTTTGGATTTTTATTTCAGCTTGAGCTTTGGTGTGCAGTTTGTCTGGTCCTTTGGGCTGCCACTCTCTGATGGTGAATTCCCATTTCAGCTTTTTTTCAGTTGATTTGATTTTACCTAACAGGTCGAATTTTTTCCTTTACTTATGATCAGACAGTGCTGATGGCTTTAGGAGGGCTAATTTTGGGGTAAAACTCCAGGTATAAAGTGAGTCTTTGTGCTTAGATATACATGAGCACAGAAATATTTTTAGTGATGTGTGTTCCTTCTAGAAGCACATGCTCTTCTCAGAGCTTTGGGTTTGCTTGGTTGTGTATACCAAAACCACTTTCTCTTCTGTTTTCCTCTTTCTGTTCCAGAAACTGGTCAAAGATCTGTTTGATTTCACATTTTCTTTTTAATAAATTTTTTAATGGACACATTTCAACCGTGGTTTGAAATGAGCCTGACATAGAAGTTAGGCATAAATGTGACAAAATTCACTATCTGTGCACAATTTCAAATCTAAACCACGACGAACTGAGATTTGCTTTCAGATTTGAAGACAAATCAAACTGCAAAGCAAAGCAAAATGAAAGTCTGGTTCTTCTAATGCTGCTGAAGTTTGTGCCGTTTCTGAAGCCACCAGCTACTAAAACATGCTAATTACTCCATGGAGATGATAATGTTTTTGGGACGTCAGCTGAACAGTTGGCATGAAACCTGGGCCCTGGAAAGTCAGCTGCTACAGACTGGAATGGAGTCAGTGTCACCTGCTGACCCTTTTATTAAAATAAGAGTTTAGGCACAGTGTGTAAAGGGGGTAGAAGATGTTTTCCTTCCCATAACAGAAGATATGGGGGTGTGACTTCAGGAGTTGCCACTGCCCAGGGGCAGAGACTTGGGGTAATTAAGCAGGAGCACAGACACCTAAAGAGGGGGAGAATTTCCAATAACTAGACCTACAAAATTAAACCAAACTGGTGGTTCTAGTTTCAGGTAGTGACTGTACTGGTTTTGCCTGGCAGAGAGAGTGTACACAGGGAGTGTTAGGTTATAGTGCCCGTGGTAGCTTTCCAAATACCACTCAGACAGCCACAATTGATTGATTTTGTGCCTCTAATTTTGACTCCTTTTGATCAGCAGGAAAAACAGATTCCTCTAAGCCAAGGGGACCATACCCCACCATCTTGCAGTTGTAAATAGAGCTTGGTTCTCTCCAAACTTCATTGTGAGTTGTTGTAGCATGTGTGACTCATAGGCTAATTAAACAGTCTCGAGAAGAATACAATCTCAGCATTAGTTGTGTTTTTACTAAGCACATCCAAGTATTTTCTGTCTCTTGGAGAGTCAGATATGTGGTTTTAAATCATCTGCCTGCCTGACATTAGGTTGCCAAACCATCAGTGATATCTGTCATGAATGTGCAGGACTGGGTTGTCCTGGATGGCTGGTTTGGAAGGGGAAATTTCTATCAAAAAGTACCAGCACTTACATGTTAATTGAGCCTTCACTTCTTAGATGTGCATATCTGTGTAAGTGCATGAGAAAAACCAGCTATGGAAAGTAACCTTACCATTCTCTGTGTGGGTATAATGGAGGAAAGAAGCTTTTTAAATTATTCTTTTATTTTTAAAATTTATTTTGCTCATAGAATAATATAAGGAGATTCAGCTCTGTGTTTTCAGTAACTACTTGGTAGTGAAATGAAGTAATGAAAAACATCCAGTTTTTGGGGATACTGTGCATGTGAAATAGAACATTTTTGCATACTGAGTAGGATGTTCCAAGGCATGCATAGTCTTTGAGGCTTTTTTTTTTTTGTTTCTTTTACATATGGACCTTGGTGAAAAGTCAGACCTGCTGTAGGTAAAATTTCCATTTGTGATCCTCTTGCTTCTAACCTTGTTTGAGCTCTTAGATCTACTGACTTGTCCCTTTGAGGCTCTGTGTGCAGTGCAGAGCTGTTCATGCATCTCACACTCCTGTTTGCTCACCAAAAGCCATCTGATGGCCACAGAGGTGTCTTTCCAGGCCAAGGTGCTCTTAAACAGAAGACCTGATTTTGACTGTTTGGTATCTAATGTTTTGTGACCACAAACTGTTGTGAGAATATCTATTAACTTCTGAGACTTTCATTCCTTTGACTTAGCTTGGTTTTGGATGTGTTGGCTTTAATTCTTGTCTATGTTACATGAACGTCCATCTTATCTCTGCTGCTCCAAATTTGTCATTATTATGCTATCCTAATACCTTTTTTTTTGGCTTCTGAAGCTGCCTTGTGTTGCTTTGGGGTTTACTGGTTTCTTCAGAGGGAAAAACTTTTTAGTTACTCCTTAACCTACTCCATAGGAGAATAATTTTTTATAAATACCCTGGAGAGGAGAAGGGAGAGGAGAAGGGAGAAGGGAGAGGATGTGCAGGATGGGAAGACAATTCAGGAGACCTGAGTTGAGTGCCCAGCCTTAAAATGTTCCCTTTGCTCTCTTGCATTTGCTATTCCTTTTGCTGTTTAATTCCTGAGGACTGTTATTTCCTTTTCCCATCCCTCTGACATATCTGTTTAGCTTGTAAGATGCCTGGCACAGGGCTGTGTGTCCAGACATGGACCCCACCATGAATCTCTGGGTTCAAGAGGAGGACAGCAGTGACAGTGTTGCCATCCTGAAGCTGCAGTGGTTACATTCCCATCCTGGGAGCTCCTGTACTTGAGGCTGCTTGTCTCTAGGTAACTCCTGGATGTAGGAACAAGAAAGTCACACTCCTCTGCAAGCTGCTGCAGCACATCCAAGGAGCATTCTGCCACATCCAGCCCTCTCCCTCCCCGGGGTTCCTTGATTGCTTCAGGCCCCATTACACACACCACCTAAAGAGAAGTGCTGGTTACCTGAGCCCCAAACTCTGTGAACCAGACCCACTGGGGTGATTCCTCTGTCTCTCCTTCTCTGCTGAGGTTTAGGGGTTTTCCTGGCCTGTCTGCAGGTGTTAAAGGCTTCACTCCCTCACCTCTGTCTTGCCACATTTTCCCCTGAAAGTGGTGTAACGCTGCAACCACCTCTGGCTTGGGCTGATGTTGCCTGAGTGCTGCTGTGGAATCTCCTGGCCCTTGCCATCTCTGGGTGAAGTATCTCTGTAATTGTTATATCTGCTGTTGCTGCCTGACAGCTACAGGATGCCTTTTTTTTTTTTTTTTTTTTCTTCCTCCTGCATCCTTTTACCATTACTGGGTAGACGTAGGTGTTGTCTGGAGTGGGTGCTTCCCTCCCGTTCCGAGCGCTCACCACATGACAGCAGAGCTCACCCAGACCCGTGGGCTGCCCCTCACAGCCTGTGTCAGCTGGCACCGATTCTCCGGAGCTGGTGACTGTCCTCTTTTCTCTGAGCTCCGATACCAGGAGCAGCCGGGAGAGCTGCTCCGTGGGGCTTGACTCCCGTAGACCTCCGGGTTTTCCACAGATCTCGCCGAGGGAGTTTCCTGCTGATCGTGGGCTGTGTCATTCGCCGTGCTCCCCTTCCCTGCCCCCACCCATTTCCTGACATCACTTTAGATCCGGCTGGAGCTCTGGTCCAGTTCTCCACCCTGGACTTCCGACTGCAGTAAATCTCTCTGCTTGGGAGAGTCCATGAAAAGCTCCAAAGCTTTGTAAAGCTTTCCTCAAAAAATCAGGGAGAGTGTGGAACTTCTTTTTTTTTTTTTCCCCTTCTCTCCCCCCCCATACTGTGTTGCCTTCATTTGGTGAGTCTGCTCTACCCTAAATAGAAATAAACAAACAAACAGTTTAAATTTATCTCTACTGCAGTTTCCTGCAGCAATTTTGAAATGATCTGGCCTTAAAGGAATAAATAAAAGGCATTCTCATTGCTTTCAGTGGTCTCTTTGGGGTGCCTTTCTAGACTATGACCATCATCATCTTTCAGAACACCATGGGTACTGTTTAGTTTACCAGTGCTTGCACTGTCTGGCCTCAGAGGTTGGAGTTGGTCATTCTGGGGCTAAAACTGTCCAAAGCAATGGTCTGCAGTGCTGTGATGATGAATAATCTCTTGGCAACCCCACTAGAAAAAAGCTTTTTATTCATAAGGAAAGTGTTGGAGCCCCCACTGGCATTATGACTAGATATTTTTCTGCTGGAGGTCCCTAGGATCCAGGATTTCCTCACCTTCCTGGCATTTGAGCTTGTCTCATTTGCCCTGATTCAACTCTGAAACAGCAAACACAGACTAGGTTTTGTACTTTGTCTTTTCTGTTAGCTCTGGGAGTAAAAAGACATGTCAAATTTTGAGCATTGCTTTTCCCAGTGTGAAGTCAAAAGTCTTTCCACCTGCATAAACTGGGGAGGGATCAGATGGACTTAAGTCAGGTGTGTTTATAACAGCATGCTCCTCTTCTAAAGAAAACTAATTTCTTTAAACAGTGGGCAATTGATGGAATTTATAGCCCAGTATATTTTGCTGCAGGATTAATAAGTGATGTCCTGCAGGACAGCTGCAATTTGCTGCCCTAAAACACTGCTTGGGATCAAAGTGCCCTTCTGCCCTATTGCCCAGAAGATATATATGGTGACCAGAACTTGGGTGTGAGATGTCTTCAGGTCCTTTTTTCCAGGTCAGTTGTCTGAGGCAAACGAAGCCACCCCTTGTGCCTATCTCTGCCTCCTCGCCTTTAGCCACAGTTGAATTTTTCCTCACTTTGTGTCAGTCTAAAGATATTTGCCATCAGAGTGTAGTGTCAAAGCCCTGGAGAGAAACAATGTCTGATGGAAATGATGTCTTGTGTGGATTGAAACAGCTTTGATGGGTACTGTAGGAAGAGAGATGCTTGCTGGTGAAAGTTTTTGGGGAAACCTGCCTGTTTCTTGCAGGAAACATCACAGTTAGTTCTGCTGGATGCTCCACCATCATGATCAACCAAATGCTCCTTTTCACTTTGTCTTGCTGAGGCTTTTGCACCTTTTTTCTTTTCTTTTTTTTTTTTTTTCTTTAATCAGCTGTGGTCATGTCCCTTACACTGGGTTAAACAGCAGCATGGTACTTGATCTGAATTGTTTTTATTATGTCCTGTGGCAGAGCACAGTGGTCCATCATAAGCAGGGCATATTTGCATGATATCCCCAATAACTTTGTCTTCCATACTTTATTGTAACTCTCAGGTTACTCCTGAAGAAATTCCAGGGACGGGATGTCACAAATGCTCTTAGGACCAGTTTGTGTCCACAGTGGTCAGTTCCTGTGTGTCCTCCCCAGAAGTGACACACAGTGGGGATTTTTCTGCTGATTACACTTGCAGATGATACTGACGTGGGAGGAGCTCTGAGTTTTCTCGAGAACAGGGTTAGGATTTCAAATCTTGACTGACTGGAGAAATCACTTGGAAAAAATAAGAGGATGTTGAGAAAAGGACAAGCACAAAGTTGTTCACTTAGGTGGGAATAATGGGCTGCCCAGACCCAGAATGGGAGATGGCTGGCTGAGCAGCAGCTCTGCAGAGGGGGGATGGAGTTGATGGTGGATTCCAGGCTGACTGTGAGTCACCGGCCTCGTACAGTTGTGAAAAAGGCAAGCTGAGGTTTATAACCAAAAGGCTACAGTGATCCTTCCAGTCAGCTCAGCTTGGTGAGGTCTCAGCTGGAGTCTTGAACCAGTTTTCTGCTCACAGCCTTTAAAAACAGCAAAACAACTCAAAAGTGGGTCAAAAAAAAAAAAAAAAAAAGAGGGGGGGAGGAAAATAGCATGAATGGATGATTTAACAGACATGACCCATGCAGAGAAAGTGTAGGTATTGGGGTTGCTCAGTCCATGGAAGAAAAAAGTGAGGGGATGGATGAACATGTTAGCACCTGTAAAATGTGGGAAAGAATAAGCTGTTTAGCATATATTTCAGGAAGAGGACTGTGTGCTTGAGCCTTGTGGGAGCTTTGTGCAGAGCAGTCCCGGTGACAGGCTGTCACCAGAAATCCACGGGAGCCTCTTTTTAGCAAATGTATTTATCTGGAACTGTTTCTGTGGCAATGGCCCTTCTTCTCTCCCGCTTTGTGGTGGCCAAGCCTGAGAAAACACATGGTGGGAAGGGAGCCTGTGCTTCCCGTGGCAGGAGAGCTGGCTGTGGCCCAGTGAGTGGAGGAGAGCAGGGCAGCTGCAGAGCTGACCTGCCCCTCTGATCGATGCTGTGATGGCAAAGCTCACCCTGTGCTTTTGTGCTGAGCAGGCAGTGCTTTCACAGCCAGGTGCAGCCCTGCCTGGGCAGAGGTGTGCTCTGATGGCAGGCAATAAGATTTTTTTGGCTGCTGGTGTAGGGGAGTTGGAGACATGCATTTGGCTTGCATGGAAAGGCCAGTCATTTTGCTCTCTAAGGCTGGAGGCAGGAGAGGTGAAAGCAGGAATGCAGCTTTAGACTCACTGCAGGACTTGATACCTGCAGGAGCACCAGGTATCAGCTCTCAGGATGTGACATATCCATCCTGACAGATGTCCCTTTAGCACCAGCAGCCAAAACGTGGTGGTTGTGTTGTTCTGAGGGGTTTGTTCCCATCTTTTAGGGGAGATTTTTGTCTTGGGGATGGGCTTGCTCTCCTCCATCATGTAGCAGCTACCGCAGCAAAGCAATATTAGGAAGTAAGATTTTAGCTGTCTTCCACGTGATTAGTCCTGCTTGAGGGAGGGGGAAGGGCCTCACACTCCCTATTAATCATTGCTTCTTCCCTCCTCCCATCTGCTCAGTGATTCTTTGCTCTTGCATACACCACTAATATTTGATCACTTTTATTTCTCTCTGGTTCTCTGACTCCCTCCCTCTCCTTGTTGGTCCTTTCTTGAATCTCTGCCCTCCTTGCTCCCACATTCTTGCAGAGATGCTACTCAATGACCTAATTTTCTTCCCTAGCTTCCTTTTAAAAAAAAGAAAAAAGGGAAAAAAGGAAAAAAAAAAGAAAGAAAAAATACTCCAAAGTTCCTCATTCCTTTCTCCATGGACAATTATGCCGTTTCCCAGTGGTCAGCACCTTCAGCCAGAGTTGTAGAGCATGTGTGGGCAGTGCCTGCTTCCCTCCTCCTCCTCTTTGTGCCCTCCCCAGAGGGCGCAAGGCTGACTCCTCCTCCACCTCCTTCTCTTCCAGCTGCTTTCACTAGCCTCCTAGCTCTTCTTGGCACTGAGGAGCCTGGACATCTGTAGAAGCAGCTGGAAGCAAGATGGAGAGCCAATATCCTGCAGCTCATCAGATCTCAACAAACCTCAGCTCAGGAACAAACTGCTTAATTTGCCGGGGTTTTGTACCCTTTTAGTCCGCAGTGCACACTGCTCGTTCCTCACCATCCCAGCAAAGCTCCAGCTTTATTGCTACATGCCATGGCTGTAGCTTATTGTTCTAGAAATCTTGTCACCAGTCTGTAAATCAGAGGAAGAAGGCAAAGTTAAGCTTTGTTTCCACTTGGATCTTCACCACTACCTGCCATTAGCAGGTTCCACGGACAGTATTTAATCCTGGGTTAGGAAAATCTGACCTCGGTCAAACAAACAGCAGTACCACAAATTCATAGTCTTGAGAACACAACAAAAGTGCTTTTTGCTGGTTCTCTGTCACTTCCCCACCCGATTACATCAATTACCTTATTTACATCAATTACCTGATTTACATCAATTACCTTCTTGCAAAGACAGGCCGGTGACATTCTGAAAAGCGACAGTCATCCTTCCCTGTAAAATCTATGAGGCAGAGTTAAACTGAGCTCCACAGGGCTGAAGAAGGAGCAAAAGAGGTGCAGGATCCCTGCTACTGTTCCTGTGGAGGTGGGAGAAGCTGGCGGGGGTTGGGAGCCGCAGCGTTTTGCAGCAGGGCGTTCGGGGATGGGCCCCCGAAGGGAAGCCGTGAAAAGCCTCGCAGCGTGTTACATGATGCAAGCTCCTTGGCAAGTGCTGTAATTGTGTCACTGAAATGGCTGAGCCACAATGCTCCGGGAAAAAGGTTTTTCCTGGTGAGCCTGTGAGTGTGCCGTGCCCTTCCCTGGTGCAGGAGAGCAGTCTGGGAAGGCCAGGGATACCACAGAGCTCATGTTTGGGGAGGGGTTCTTGTGCTCTGTTTCAGGGTTTGAGATTTGCCAATTTGTGGCTGAGAGATATAACTAGACAGATGCTTTAAAAATATTTTTTTCAAAGGACTTGGAAATGAGTGTGACGATTAGGGACACCATTTTCATAAAGCTTTCAGCCCAGCATCCTGTTTTACTCTCACGACAAACTGCAGTAAATGCACAAAAACAGCTCTTGGAGTTTTTAATATCTTGCTCCCTCAGCACTAGCAGTAGCTGTTTGCTTTCAAATGCCATTATTTGCACCCAGAGCTGTTGGAGCATAAAGGTACAAAATAAAGGGAATTGCTTTAGAAATCAGGCTTTGGGCCTGATTTGGGGTCAGTCTTCAAACCACCAGCTCTGACATGGCTGGGCAGTGCTTTGTAGCATGGGTGCCCATAGGTACATGTGCACAGAACCTACACGTGGTGTTGTCAGGTGTTTAAGTCCACTGTAAAGCAAATACCATTTAGTACCCCTAATAGGTCCTATTCCTTCTCTTCTTCCCCCGTCTCTAAACCTTTGCTGTGAAGCAGAGCTCTCATATTTTCCATTCCTAATTCAGGAGCTGGAGGGATGGCTAAAGCCAGGTATCAAGTTACAGGAGAAAGAGTGAAGACATTTGGTTGCAGCTTCGTTGGCTCACACAGTGCATACACCCAAGCAAACATTTCCATCAGCCTCCATGTCTCTGTTCAAACTCTAAGGAAAGTCCTCTTTTCTCTAAGTCTGTCCTTGGGAAGGATGCTGTCTGCAAGGAAAGTTCCCATCAATAGGGGTGTTTGAAGGCTGGGAACAGGAGGAAGGAAAAACCCTGTAAGGATCAAAAAGCATCTCGTCCATAGCACAGGAAATGTTGTTCCTACTCATCTGAGCTACCAAAATAAGGCAAACCAACAAGTTTCAACAATAACAATGTTCAAATTAAATCCTTTGAATGGGTAATGTGTGTAGCTTAAAATGTGACTCAGCCAGGAATTGTTACTATTTCTGGTACCGTTTTAGTTTTTAAACCTAGTCTACTTCAGATATTTGGCATGTCCTTGGTTGTGATAGGAGGCTGATTAGAGGTGGTGACTAAATATCCTTTATGGGCTGACTAATTCAAACTGAGATCTTTTTTGCTGAAATTGAAATTTGGTGCTTTCCAAGTTAGACATGAACTTGAGTGAAGATTGCAGTGTGTAAAAGAAAGCCAAAGCCTTGGTGGTTTTTTTTTGTCGTTGTTGTTTTTGGGTTTTGTTTGTTTGGTTTTGGGGGGTGTTTTGTTTTGTTTTGTTGTTTTGTTTTGTTTTTTTACATTCTTGTTATCACCTCCTATCTAGCATTTATTTTCTTGTTGGGGTTTTCAAGACCATATGTTTTTTTCTCAGACAGAACCTCTTCTCCTCTGTGTTAGATACTTTCTTCAAACCTTCAGCTGCTTCTGTTTGATTCTTAGTGGTGGTGTGTGTTTGGCTGTTTCCTCAGTGGTTTGTCCCACCAGAAGAGCCTTCTCACATCCTCTTTTCCTTTCCCATGTATTTTCTTGGTCTTCCCCCTGTGTACTGGTGTTCCATTTGCTGATCTCCATGTGTTAGTCCTTTTTGTTGCTCATTTGCACTTGACTGTCTGGGAATGATCTGCAGCCAGCTCTTCTATTTCCCCACCATGCCTTTCCTTTGCTAGAGCTGATGGGAAATGCTGTCTTTCTCCCTTCCCTCCTCCCTCTGCCCCCTTCTTCTCCTGCTTCCTTTTCTTGTACAGCTCAGTGAAAAGCACTTAATAGAAAGGACTTTGGGTAAAAGGGGAGCAGAACAAACTCCAGTTATTTCCCTATGTTTTCTACTTTCTGCCTGTTCCTGCAATCAGGCACTCAGCTTTTGAAGCTGCACATTCTTGGGAACCAGTAGAAAGATTAATTTTGGGCAGGGTAATAGTGGATTGACATTTGATTTCCTTATTTAAGTGTGACTGTTATCCATATGCTGGAGGCCACATGTGACTTACAGCACCCTCTCTCTGAGCTTCCTCAGTTTTTCTGCCCAAACTTCAGTTCACATTTTATTGGCTATCCTTGCAGTGAAAAGAAGTAGAAATTGTCTTCCTTGCCACTGAAAGTTCAGGTTAAAATTAAGGCACATACAGAGCTGCAGAAGCTCTGGGATTTGTCTCCTATAACCCCAAAGGCTGCCTTTGGGGGCAACCTTGGGAGCTTTTCAGAGAGCTGGAAAGGGGACTTTCAGTGCTGTACACAAGGATTTTGCTTCTTGCTGCCCATGTGCTGGTTGTGAAGGTGTCCCTAAACTGTTGTAGTTGTCAGTGTGTGTTTGCTATACTGAAATACTCCATGAACCCTAAATGTGAAGCATGCTGAGATCAGAGGGGAACCACAAATGAATCTGTGTATTTTCAGCCTTTCTGTCTTTATTTTTCCCAGTTTGGTGGACAGCAATTTGTTGTGTGTGCTGCTTGTGTGCTGTGGAACATGAACAAAGAGAGTCCATGCAATAAGAATAACACAAATTGAATTAAAACTGTCAAGTTCTTCCCCTCCTGCCACTTTTCCAGGCTGGTTTTTCCCTGTGTGGGTTGTGTGTTGTTTGCTGCTGCTCAGTGAAACACATGGCACTTCTGGATAACAGACAAAACAAAGTTAGGTGCTTTATTGTGGCCCAAAAGTTAAGGATAAGTAAAGACTTGTCCTTCTCATGGTGTTGTTGGTGTTGACTCTTAGGGATGGTTCTGTGCAGGGCCAGGAGTTGAACTCTACAATCCTTGTGGGTCCCCTCCAACTCAACAGATTCTGTGATTGTCCCTCATCTCCCCAGGCCTTCAGTGCAAGCAGTAGGAGTTTAAAGAAGTTGGGTGAAAACCTGGAGTCCAAGGTCTCTGTACATTTGTGTAATTCCTGGTGGGAGCAAAGTGATGTAACACTGAGCAGAGTCACTTTGCTCGTGTACCTTTGGACCTGGGCAAGAGGAAGAAAAGCTGTGAGACAGCCTCTTGTCAGGAGCTTCTCCCTGCAGTCCTCCAGATTCCTGAAAGATGGGTCACATCCTACCAGGCAGGAGAGATGCTGGGTGAGGATGGGCAGCCTGTGCTCTGCACAGGTCTGCAGGCTGGATAGGTCCCTTGAACCTTTGCCTCTGAATACAGGAAGGACACACTGTGGAAAGTCCTTTTTTGCAGATGCCTTCAATAGATGAGGAGAAAGAAACCCGAGTTATCTGCCTCTTCTTCCATCTTGCCCTTACAAATGCCTCCCATGGTTGCTAGCCCTTTCCTGGGAAGCACAAACCCTTTGCTCTGAGGGCCTGTGGATTGGAGGCTTGCTCTGGGGAAGTCCAAAGAGCCAAATCACCTTTGAGAACAAGATAAGGATATTTGGATCACACCTGCATGCCCTGCTGTGTACCCTGGTGCTCAGGAAAGGGCATTGCTGGAGAGCTCTAAGAGATGAAGCTCAAATGAGCAAAACCAGATGTCAAACATATTTTCTACCTATCCAACCTGTCTCTTACTGTAATAGCATCATCAGGAGAAATTTGAACCTTCTGCAACAGAAAATGTTGCCCCAAACTTTGAATTGCTGCTGTGTCAGATGGGTAGTGTGGGATAGAAGCACAAATCGTCTTCTGTCAGTGTGGGAGGCTCCCACAGCAAGGTGGACAGGATGTTTGGGGTGGGACAGCTTGGAAAGGCTCCCCAGAGCTCCATCCCCATGAGCTGTTAGTCACTGCCTGTCCTTTACTCAGCCATGGCTTTCATTCTGGATGCTGTAGCTCACAGTCTGACCCCAGATGTGTGTTAATTATTTATTTTCCTCCACGTGCTGGCAGATGGTTGGAAGAAGAGTCTGCCAAGCATAGTGCATGCTTGAGGGCAGTGATTTGGAGACACGTTGTTGAGATTATCTGATGTTTCACATTTTCTGTAATTTAGTTTGTGTGTGTTTGAAGGGAGTATTTAAAACTTGCAGACAATAGTTTGCTGGGTTGCAGGGAATGAAACCCCTGATGAATAGTCCATTGTTTACATGCATTTGAGGCTGTTTCTTTGCTGAATTAGTGCCATGAAACATAGCTGCAACTCTGTTGTTTTTAACTCCTCTCTCCTTACCCATCCCCCTTCCTATTCCTTTTGGTTGCTAAATCCTGCTGCTATCTTCTCTGCACAACTTTCCAACCTTCCTTCTCTCCTCTTGATTTTCTGCTGCTTAAACCTCTTGCCCAAACTGGGTCATCTTTTGCTTCTAGTGTGGTAAATTTTCCCATCCTTGACCTCTTGGACTCACACTTCAGTCCTTATTATTTTTATCCAGATGAATGTGGGGAAATTAAAAAAAAAAAAGCGCCCAAACTCTTTTCTGCCATAATCAGGTCTAGATCTCTCTCTTGCCATTGCCTTTCCCTCCTCACCTTCTTGCTATGGAGCTGTTTCTGTGCCAATTTGCAGCTGTTTTATCTTGTATTTGCCTGCAAGCCCCCTACCCAATTTCTAGCTCTTATTTTCCTCTCCCTTCAGGACACTTCCCCCCTTGCTCTGTCCATAATGCTCCATGCTCTGATCTCTGTGCCTTCTTCTGGTGACCCCTACAATTTGAGGTAGCTCCCTTTCCCCTTATCAAACAGATAAGTGACCAGTTGGCAAAGTTGTAAGCTTTTTCTGCCTGTACTCTGGTTTGTAGATTTTTTTTTTTTTTTTTGTGTTGCTAATTGATGCTGTGTAGCTGTTTACCTGTGTGACTCGCTGGAGTGATTGCTCAGACTGATGCATTCCATACTCTGGAACTGTTTCTTTTCTCTCCAACCCTGCTTTACAGATAACTGGAAAAAAAGCAATTCTTGGCTGCCCTGTTTTAAAAACTATTACACCACAGAAAAACTCATTACATGAACACAGCACCTGATAGAAAGAAGCTCTATTTGGTTTTCTGGTTTCTCCCACGAAAAAAAAAAAAAGCTTCCCTTTATTATTGAAACAATAATTCCCCTCAAATTATATTTAAGGGATGTAGGCACCAAGGCATGCCTGCTTTTCTAGGAGTTCCTGGAAATTGGAACTGAGGAGCTTTTCGTAACCAATAGAGGGGAATGGGGTATTTTGGAGAGGTTTTGTTTGTTTTCTGGATAGGCAGTGTGCACATGCCACATAATACCAACCCACCACACCTCTCTCAAGCTTGTGTATACCAGACAAAATGCTAGCACAGGTATCTGCAGAGAATTCCCTGTGGATGAAGGGGTTGGGAGGGTTGGAAAGCCCCAAAGATTTCAGGAAAGTAGGTACAGACCAACGGAGAGTCTCCTTTAATTAAAGGAGTGCTGTGCATTGTGCAAATCAAGTGCATTTGCTTCCCTTTTCTTCACAACCTCGGTGGGGTACCCTCTGGACTGCAACTTGAGGGCAATGCTGTAAATTTTGAAATACTGTTTGTTTGTGTAGGACGGTGCTGGTGTCCTTTTGGGTCAGCATAGCTGCTCTGAAATATGGCAAAACCATCAAGTGACAAGCAAACCAACAATGCTTCAGCCCAATGCCAAAGAAAAATCCTGCAAGAGGGAGAATTAGCTGTGAAAATTTACCCTGTTGCTACGGAGCTTATTTGGTTGCATATATCCTGTCAGAGTTGAATGATTGAAGAAATACTCCACTTGGTAAATGAGCATTTGTGCCAGGACAGCTTATTCATGCATAAGACCTGAGACACCTGGTAGTGGTGCTGGACAGGTTGTTTTTGAATGAATGTGCTTGTTGGAAGGCAGAGGAGGGAGGAGTGAAATGCCTTTGTGCCTTTGAAGTGTTTCTCCTTTTGGTGCCATATACTGTTAAGGAAACCAGATTTTGGGGGCATGTTAGTTCTGTAAGCAGCAAAAGTTTCTGCTTCCTACAGTGGGGATGTTTTGTCCTTCTTACTTCCACTCCAGATTGATGTTAAGATCCTGAGGCTGTGGCACTGCTTTTGCTTCGGCCTCTTACTTCCCTCTAAAAACACAGAGCCAACACACATAGAATACAATCAATTCCTGACTTTCTCACCACAATTTTGTCCTCTTCCCACCTCCACCACTAGACATTGCACATTGCTCCAAAGCAAACCCCTGTAAGCCCAGAAATAGGTCACACCCCAGCACCTGGACAGGAGTCATGGCTTGCGTCACCGCTCGGCGTGACGTGGGTGAGCGCCCGGCCAGCAGGACCGGCTCCTTCAGGGAGCAGGATGTGAGAACACCCCTCCTGATTCCTCCAGATGGGCCTTGGGAGGTGATGGGGGAGAGAGGATGATGTTTACACAGGGAAAAAAATCGAGGGGAGGTATAAGCTAACATGATCAGCGCACGGATTTTCTGCCGGTCGGTTCGGATGATTTATAACGGTGTACGGAGCTTTGTCGCCTTTATGCTGACTTGTTTCCACTGCTGCCCAGAGGTCAGCCCGTTGGCCTGTAAAAAATGAATTGTCGATCTCTGTGGCTTTTCCTGGTGGCCACAGTCCTGGGGCTGTTGTCAGTCCTGCTGTTGAGCTCAAATGGGGGCTGGAGGGGACTGCCAGGATACTTGCTCAGCCTCTTAGCAATGATGATTTAGTTTTGGACCTCCCTATAAAGTGACCCTATGCAGGGATATCCAAATCTCCTTTTCAGTTAGTGGGTAGAGGAGCAAGCAGTGCCAGCAGTTGGACTGGTAGCCTTTGCTCAGAAATGGGATTTCTTGTCATAGTGGTTACTTTGGGAAGATCATAGGGAAGGAGCATGCTTCCATTTTTTTTCAGATTATTTCAGTTGCTGTAAAAGGTTAGCTGCACAGTGGATGGGCACAATGGAATTAGCAGCAGACACAGAGGTATCTACAAGCATGTGATCATTTTCATAGGACACGTACATTGCACCTTTTCCTGAGAAGTACTGAGAACAAATTGTCATAGAAATGCAAAATCCAGCCAGTCTGTTTTGGGCTGAGGCAAGAAATGAGGGCCCTATAGCCTGGAGAGATGTGTACGAATCTGCGTGGGGAAAAAAGCTCCTTAATTAGATGGGTTGACAGATCCTGTTTCTCCTGCTCCTTCCGCACTTTGCGGCGTTCAGTCTAGGAAACGCCTCCCAAACTTCGCCCACCACTGCCCTTACACTGCTGGCACACTCACCTCGAGTCCTCCGTGCCGTGGGGCTGGATGTCACCGAGACCTGCATCACGACCTGTTGGGCTGGATGGACAACTTCAGCCTGGGAGGGGAGCCCAGTACATCACATCACATCCCCTGGCCTCTGCACGCCGTGTTTTTAATGCTCCTTCCCGGCAGCTGGCTGGGCTCTGGCGTGGGGAGGACGGCTCTGTCCTGGCCAGGGCTGTGCCAGGGGTCGTGTCCCCTCCTCTCGTACCGTAGAGCTCGCTGTGCTGAGCACTGCTGCTCTGAAAGTTGCTTAATAGACATGCTAGACTCTATCTTGCCAATGCACCCTTTTCTTGAGAGAAATGGGAAGTTTCAGTTTCAGTCACTAGCTTGTTTTTCACTGACCTGTTTTAGTCAGCAAGTCGTGGCTTTACTGTGCCGCTCTCTCAAACTGCCACTCATGAGCCTAATGAGACGGTGCAGCAAAACTCCTGTTCTCTGCAGAAAATGCAAAGAGAGAAGAGACAGTTTTACCCCAAACGTTAGAGGAGACTCAGTCAAGTTAACGCTACAGTAAACGTAAAATATTTTTAATTTACAGACTAACTTTAAGCCCCAATTAGAAGGTGTGGGGGGATGGGTTTGGAGTGAAGTTAATAAACCTTTTAAAACTTTTGATTGAATCTTTTATTCAGTGTTTGTATAACTCAGTTATCTGCTAGTTAATACCAGTATTTTTGATACCTCTCCAGAGCCAATATATTAAACCTTCAGCCCTGTTGGGTATTTGTGCTACAGCATATTTAATAGCCATGACAACAATTCAACAATTGTATAGAAGCCTCCCCTCCCTGTCTGAGTGTTGCAGGCACCAGAGTGTCTCCATTGGAAAACCCCTAAACATACAGTTTCAGCCAAAACTGGTTTAATGATAGTCTACTGAGAGCTTGACAGGCTTTTTTTTTTTCCCCTTTAAAAAAAACAAGAAAAAAAAAGAAAAAGGGGTACTTTTTTCCCTCCCCCCCCCTCAATTTTTTTTCCTTAACTTCTTCGCCGCTTTTGTGAAAGCTGCCGCGCCGTAAAACACAAGGCAAATTAAAAAAAATAAATTGCCTGAAATTGCTTAACAGGCTTGATGAGACAAAGCCTGGTGTGTTGGAGTGGCTGCAGGGAGCTCTGCGGCTGCTTTTGTACCATTTCAGAGGTGAATTTAGATGGCTGGAAGATAGATGGGTGCCAGATGCAGTTTGACACAGATTCCGGCAGCTGCTCCCGCGCGAGGTTTCATTAGCGGCGAGTTTAGCGAGCGGCGAGGCCCCTCAGCGCTGCGCCCACAGCCAGAGCACCGAGACAATGCAATATTGGCTAAGTGATTTTAATCTGGGAGATTAAATGACACCCAGTTGGTTTGTCCCCACTCAGAAAGTATAAAGCTGTTGTGGTGGCACTCGCTCTACCCTCGTCACATACTGAGAGAGCTTTCCTCACCCCCTCCATCCTGAAATGGGAAGAGAAGGGTTGATTTTTGTGTCGCAGACATGTTTTTCCATCCTCGCCGTGTAATGTGCTTTTAACTACAACAGGAAACATTGGCCTCACTTCAGCAAATGCTTACATTGGAGCAAAGTGCTCGCGTGCTCCTGCTAGGCACGGGTGAAACTGTTTGAAAGATTAGGGTCTGTAAAGTGAACGGCTTCCTTTTTAATAGGTGGGCAAGTCCCAAAATCAGGAAGCAGTCAGTATTTACGGGCTTGGGCAATTGGGTTTGGTTTTAAATAAGCCAGTGTGCTACAGTGGATGACTTGATAGAAATGCTGGAGGAGCTGCTGTTCTCCAGGCAGATGAAGTTTTATTTGTGGAGGAGCACTAAAGATTAGGACTTGGTGAAGGGAGAGAAAATGTAGAATAATCAAACTTATTTGCAATACAACCCAGGCCGACTTCAAGATTCTTCTAGGGGGACTTCATGGGCTGTATTTTGGGAACCCTCACTGTGGCACGTTTACTGTGTGGTTATTCAGGCTTTCTATATGTTTTGTGTATCTCTAATTGCTTCAGCAAGTAAATCCCTGACTAGAAAAAAAGAAAAAAAGGTTTTCTCCTCTGATAGACAGGGGAAAGTATGTAGGGAAACAAACAAACAAAATCTCTTTTCTTTCACATGTGCCACCTGAATTTTGCCTTTACGTATTTAACTACTGATGTCAAACTACTCTGTTCACTTCAAGTCATTTACTATCCTCACAGTAAACAGACAAACTAGCCTTTTTTTTCCCCCTCCAATAAATAGGCCAGTTGGATGTGTATGGGCTGCTGTCTTTGGATGTCAACCGTTGTTTGTTTGTGCATGTTACAGTTCTGTTTCTAGATGCCTTTGGTAAATACCCCATGCATGGCTTCAATTAAGCTTTCTATATTGAGAAAGTATGCCTTAATTTATCAGGTTAAAGATATCTCTGTTACATCAATTTGTTCACAGTGTGTTGTGACCTAATCAACTAGGGATGTAAGCCATTTCATGAGGAGTAATTACTCAACAACAAAAAATGTCTCTTTCCTAATAGCCGTGAGTGAGTTGGCTAATTGGAATCCATTTTGGTAGTGGCAGGTCAGTGATCAGGAGGTGGCTTTCCTGGCTGGCTTCTAGGTGGGAGGGAGAAGGCAGCAGCACCAGAAACACAGAGCTGTGACTTCCTGAGGTCACTGGGAGAGCTTCTCTCAGTTGGATCAGTGTCACATTTGCTGGCATCGGGGTGTCCTCGTGATCCCCTTTACCACCAGTGCTGTGACAGTTTGGTCAGAACCTTTTCCTGGATGTTTTTGAGGGAAAGAATTCACGAGTGGGTTGGAAATGACAGATCTTCTTTCAAGACTTGCAAAAGAGTTCTGGTGGTGTTATTGTTAGTGGGGGCAGGGGGCTGCAGTGATGTTCTCATGTGACAAATCTCCATGGCCTGGCTAGGCCTTGGTCAGGAGGTGATGTGAAGTTTAGGGGTGATGGCTCATTATGTCTCTACTCAGATTAACTTATGACAGTGACAGAGCAGTTTTTGCTTCCAGTGCTGCATCACTGCCAGTCCTGCTAGGGGTGTCGTTCAGAGGCATCTTCTCGATGACCCCACTGGTTGCTGTCCTGTTTTTCTACTTGATAGATCATTGAGGTGCATTCTGTTTTTTTCTTTTATTTTTTTTCCTCCTCTCCTTGGCTTCAAACCTTGCTGAGAGGGAGGTGGAGAGGAAAATCCTCATGAATTAACATTATTTCCCTGGTGGGCTTTGCTGCCATTTTATCTAATTACGCCTGCTGTTTTCCAGATCACATTGTAAGCATTTGCATGAAGGGGCTTTCACTTACCTCCTCAAGTAAATTAAATAACAGCCCTTAGGCTGGGCTGACAGCATAATGCATTTTCATGTGGGAGATCAACAGCTCCCATACCTTGAGATGGGAAATGCTGAAATGACAGGGAAGCTCTGTGCTTTTGTCTCGAATTAGGACAGCTAGACAGAGTTGGGGCCACTTTGAAAATGCCTGCTGCTGGCTCTTGGGGTGTGTAGGAGTTGGTAGGAAGAGAGGGGCACACAGGGATCTGCAGAGGGCCACAGAGAACAGACTCACCAGGATCCACGAGCTACGTGCAAGATGTGCAGGAAAGCCAGGGAAAAGCAAGCCTGGTGTCAGCAGGTTTTAAATGCACAGCCCTGTTGGGAAGTGTGAAGGGATCTGCAAACTGTGGAAGATTGGAAGCCACAGACACAAAGCAAATGAGAGGTGTAGGCCCTGCCCTGAGGATGTTTACAGCATGACTTTGTGGATGAGGAAGGCTGGACTTGTGTGGAGAGCTCAGGAAATCAAAACACACGGCCTTGACTTTCATTTCCACAATAAGCCAGCCTGTAGTTTCCCTGTGCTTCATTTCTTCAATTTGCAAAATGAGGCAGTAGTCCATCTGCTGAAATGACAGCCCGCTGCTCTCTTTGCCTGACCCGTTACTCCCAACGAGTATCCAGGCCTGGGAATTATCCTCCTCCAAATGTTTCAGAGCTCCCAGAGCCCTTCATGATCCCAGCCTTGTGGGGTGATCTGGTCCATTCCCTGTGTTACACATCAGAAATGTAGATCAGCCCTTCCCTGGCTGTGGTCACTCCTTTATTCCTTTGATATTTCTGAGGAGGAGAGTGGATAGGGAACAAATGACCATGAGGAAATGTGTTTCTTCAGCTCCTGATCAGCCCAGGCTCGTCCTGGCAGAAAAGAGGATGTTGATGGGAAGGCAGAAAGATGAACTCCACTTCCCCCAGCCATTAGGCTTGGACAAGCCTTGGGTAGCCCAAAATTCTGGTGTCCTCTTGGATTCTTTCTTTACAGGATGTGAAGTGGGGACATGCCAACAAGTGCACAGTCAAACTGAGGCAGCACTTGGGGAATGAGGAGGAAGGGAAGGAAATGGACCTCTACAGCAAGTAGGGAATTTGATCCCTACTCTGGCATGCTCATGGGGGTCAGCAACAGGAGAGGCTGCTTAGCTTGGGAGGCTGTGCCTGATTTATGCGAAGCTCCCACCACAGAGATGTTTCATGTAAGAAGAAAGTATTTGTTCATTTAGTTCACTGTAACTCTGGGGTGACAGTGACCTTCTCAACCTGTAATGTTGAAATACCTTCTAGCCTTTGGTGCTAATTCCTTTTATCCTGTGTCATTGGTTAGGGATTAAGGAAATCATGCAGACCACTAAGATCTGCTTGAAGGAGTCCTCAGTGACTGGCTTTTGTCTAGGGATCTTTGCTGAAGAAAAGTGATTTACTTGTTTTCCTTTAGAAAATCAAGTTTTCTGTTCCATCAAAACATAGTTCCAGGTTGAGGGTGGAGGAGAGCTAGAAATGTTAGTGTAGTGGGTGTGCAAACACCTTTTAACTTACATGTTAAAGCATCTTGGCTCTTCTAAGTAACTAGAGAACTACTTTGTGATGCATTTCCGAGCCCGAGATGAATTTTGAATGCCAGCGAGATAATGAGATTTATCAAATAAAAAGCCTGTCTTTCACTTTGTTCAAGCTTGGCCTGATGCCTCAAATACATGGAGTTTAGCTCAGAAGCAGCTTGTAATTTGTATCACAAAACCACCGTGTGTAATTCGTGATGGATGGTGGCCACTGAGTGCGGGAGGTTTGCAGTTGGGACATGCTGATGGCTCCTGCTGATGTTTTTGCCTGGTCAAAGTGACTGCAAGGGGCAGGACACCAGTGAGTGGTCACCACCAGGCTACCCTGGGAGAGGCTGAGGAGGTGTTTGCCTCTGTGAATCAGGGATTCAGGTTTAATGTCGATCACTTTTTAGCGTGAACTTGCAGGATGTTCACGATGCAAGATGCTGTGCTGCTTTTAACGTGCATGGGGAGATGATTCAGGGCTGATGCAGCTGCTTCAGTGATCTGGTAGTATACATCCCATTATCATTATTCACTCACATTATTCACTGTTAGAAAGCTTTCTAACAATTCATGATATTTCTCAAGCTCTCATCCCCTCCTCTCTCTTTCTAAAAAAACGGACTTAATTTTATTATTATTATTCTTTAGATTCCTGCTGTACACATCCCCCAAGCAGGTGGGAGGGGGAGTTGGTGGGTGATGACTTGGCTTTGTTGGAACTTCACTTAATGCAGGGTGGGGGCAGAGAAAATGAAGCTAAATTACGCAGATCCTGAAGGCACAGCTAGTGCACTGCATCACTTGTGAGCATGACTAGAACTGAAAATGAATCACAGCCTTGTTAGACACGGTATGTGTCAGTGCATGTGGGCAGAAATATCATTCAGCGAGAGAGAGAAAAAGACAGAGAGACTACATCTTTTAAAGTGTGCTGGTCCCACTGAAATCACTGTAGTATGTAACCTCACGGGTGAAAGCTGGCAAACAGTAGGACAGCTGCTCTTGGATACTTTACCTTGTCGATTTTTTTTTTCCTTTCTGAGGGCTCAGAAGGAGTCTGGATTTGTCAGCAGTGACATCTGTTTTCTAAACAAGAAAAGGCTCAAATTGCAAGCTCAGGTTTGAACCCAGTGTTGAGGACTTTAAAATACAACCACCCATTTGGGGCTAGGTTTGAATGTGGAGTTGCTCCAGCCTGTGTGTTCACTGTGCATGAGGAAGCAAATGTGATTTGCTCTTTGTGTAAACTTTTGCTGGTTGCATGTACCCACGAACACATAGTACACACACAGGCACACTGAGCCAGTTCACATATTCCAGAGACAAAAATCCAGCCTGGAACTGTAACCCTGGTTCTTGCAGCTGTATAATTCAAACATTCTATTTCTAGAATGGAAATTGGTTTTGCAGTTCAGTTGCAGTGTGACAGGGCCACATCAGGTGATTTGATGGAGAGATGCTGGGACCAGCTGGCCACTAAAACCTGCTAGATCTGTGTTTGTGTTCCAGAAGATACTTGCCACAAGTGATAGCAACATTCCTAAAGAAGCTCTCCCACCTCCTGCAGAGACCTCTCCATAGCAGCCAACAAGCAGCAGCCATCTTAAAATTCCCCCCTTGGCACACTAAAACCATACTTTTTCAAAGCCAGATGGAATCAACCAGTGTATTCTTTAAGGGATTTAGGTTGTGCATTTTTGAGCGTTGTGCTTGGTGCCTGTGCTCAGTCATTGGCCTGTTATGGGTGATGTGTTGTATGATTTAAAAGCTGGTGATTCTAGACACTAGCCTGAGTTTTTAATAAGTGGCTAGAGATGTGTGGTTTCTCCTCTATCCCCCTCCCACAGACCAGGTGCTTTGTACTTTCTGAACGTGCAGTGGTTTTTTGAACGTTGTGAAGGATGTAAACTGCAGCTGAGAACACAACAGTGCACCTCACCCTGCCAAAAAAAAAAAAAAAAAAAAAGGGAAAAAAGATTAAAACCCCACCATCAGTAGCTTTTTAAAATCCTGGTCATCATGTGGCATTCCTAGAATGTCCATACATACTGAATGAAAGAGGGAAAATGGGAATATCTTGTGATTTTCTGACTCTCAATGTGACTTTTTTGGGAGGAAGGCAAAGAAGGGATCCGTACTCGCGACAAATTAAAAATAAGTTTTAATTACTTAGAGCAAGAACATGTTCTGTAAAGTAAAGATTTTGGACTTAATGTGCATGGAACAAAAGGCCGTTGTGAGCTATGTACGAGAGTTGCTGCGAGTTTGTATTCTGCCCTTTTTTTTTCTGTGGGAGTTATTTCCTGTTGTTGACTAGAGTTCTTTATTTAGAACCACCTAGCTACTGAATGACGGCTCGCTTGCAAGAAGAAAAAAGTGTGATTAAAACTTGCTAAGGCTTATTCCAAGATCTCCCCACTTCCATTTATTTAAGGGGAATCTTGGCTAAATGAAAGAAAGTGAAGTTCAAAACGACAAACGCGCGTTCCCTTCTCGTTATTGTGCCCACATCAGCTGTGGCAGTTAGCAAAAAGATCTTGGGAGGCTGAGGTCTTTCATCTGAACATCTCATGGAAGACAATGTTTCCCTAACAGAGGTGATTTGGTTTAGGTTGTTCTGGTTTTAAAACAGAAACCCATCAAATGTCAGACCTCCCTTTTTGCTGGAGTAATGCACTGATGTTTTGGAGGCAGCTCTTTCTGTGAACCCCACAACTCGAGTAAGGAGCAGGCACTTGTACTTTCCCAGCTGCTCAGAGAAGGAAAAGTTTCCTTTGAAGAGCACTGCCAGCAAAAAGAAGTTTCTGTATGCTGACCTTCCTGGCAGTAGTATTTGGGCACGTGTGTGGAGTCAAATTCTCTGCTCTTTGACATCTCCCTAACTTCTTTTGCTCTTGTGGCAGGGGCTGAACATCCAGCAGGAGTTCAGTATAGTTAGCAGAAGAGCAGATTCAGCAGGAAAAAGTAAAAAGAAAAAGATTTAACATGAAGGTTAACTCTACTGTAGGTAGTAGGTAAGCAAGCAGAGTAATTGGGGTTTATTATGACTTTTTTTGCTTAGCAGGAAACACACTAGGAATGTCCCCTGGGTGTGGATGACTAGAAAATGCACTGGGGCATGAGTGATAGCAGATGGACAATCATCCCTCCTTGGCTTGGCTGGCCTCTTGCTGTCAGCCTCTGGCAGAGGGTGCCTCTCTCTGCCCAAAAAGGGGCTGGTGCCTCTCTGCAGTACCTGGGGCTGGCTGCTCTGGGTGGGCAGGATCTTCACTCTGCAGACAGGAGTCATGGCTCAGTCTTCCTTCTACAAATGAATCTGATGGAAACTGCTTTGTGAAGTTGAACTTCTGCAGGAAAGTAGATGTCTGTGAAAGGGAGAGGAGTTTGGGAGCCTTCTGCCCATCCCATGTGTGCTGGGAAAGTCTGTGGCTGGGAGAAGGAGCAGGGAAAGCCTCAGTGATACACCTCATATTATTTTCTTCTGCTGCTGTCCAGCGGTCAAACAAGGGAAGACCCTGGATTTGATAGCAGCACTATCAATGGGAATGCAGCTCTTCCTCCTTGTTTCTTGGGTCTGCTCCTTTCCCTTGACTTGTTCCCCTCTGTGCTCCAATTATGTCTCTGTCTTGCCCCCTCGCCAAGGCTAAAATAAAAACAAAAGGGGACAATTATTATTGTTTGAGCAACCTGCTTATGGCTGTCAGAGAAAACCACCATAGGCTTTAGGGAGCCGTATGCCACACGCAGCACCTTCTTCCCTACCTCCATGCCATCCCTCCTCAGGACATCTCTTTTTTTCTTTTTCTCTTTTCTTTTTTCTTGCTATTTTATTTTGCACCCCTGCATGACCACACGTGTTATGTCATGTGGGTGTGACCAGCCAGAAGAGCTGCCCCTCCCCTGTTCCAGACCCTTCCCACATTTCAAGGACATTAGCACCCCAGAGCCACTGTAGGAGGAAGAAAAAAGACCATTAAGAGGTGTGAAAGGAAGAGGAATCTGATGATAAATGGTGGATTTTCAGCTTTTTCCATTGTCCTGTTCGTAGGACCTAAATGTTGGGTGGGTTTGCAGTGATTTAGTGTTTCATCTTGCTTGGGAATACTAATTAGGTGTAAACCTCTTTTAGCTTTTGGCTAATGGTCACTATAAATAAACAGCTTCCTTTAAAGTGGAAGAACATTTTAAAAAAATGGTTAGAGGAGAACCTAAAATATTTTGTGCAGTTCCCTTTTTTCTTCAGAAAGATGAAATGCATTTCTGACGGTTACGGGGTGGTTTTAGGTAGAGTTAAGAAATGCAGACATCACCCACAGTCTGTTTACCTGCACATACAGTATGAGCTTCTGCTGACTCTTAGCCGTGCTAGCACTGGGGAATGTAGAAATACAAAATGAATCATTACCACAGGCATAGTCACTAAAAGCATCTGATGTACTCATTCAGTCTTTTTTTTTTTTTTTTAATCTCCTCTTTGCACATAATCTAAGGAGTTGCACATTTTGGGAAGGGTTAAACCAGAAAGATTTGTGCATTCACTGCATTGATTCAATGAGTTCAGTTCTATATGATTTTCAATTATTTGTAGAGGAACAGAATGGCAGTGGGAGTTAATGCTGCTGCATTTGATGTTCTTGTGCCAGGTTTTCTGCCAGCTCCCTTTTTTTTTTTTTTTCTTTTTTCTTCCTCTTCTGAATTTGGCCCCACAGATTCAACTTCTGTTTTATTGGGGTTTGTTGGTTTTGGCTTTTTGCCTTTTTTTTTTTTTTTTTTTTTTTAAGAAGTGGTGCAGGTCACTCACTGTTTGCTTAAAATTAGACCCTCAGAAACCTTTGTCTGAAAGGAGTACAGATAAACAATCATCTGTAAAGAATTCTGCACCTGGGACAGTCAGAGAAAGGATTTATCCTTGCAAATTTGAATTACTTTGAAAATGCCTCTATCTTGGTAAGCATTTTTTGAATCTAGAGGCTCTAAGAAGCTGCAGAAATTGGTTTTAAACAACAGACCCAAGCCCCCAGATCTGTGTAGGAGCATTAATGTGCTTTACAGGTTGTATTCCAGCCAGGAAAAGCAGCTATAGGTGAGTCCATTCATTTAGGTGTCTATGTATTAACTTGTGTTTTCATATAAATAAGGATTGAAATAGCTTGTTGTTTTTTGATTTTTTTTGTTTTTCTTTTTCTGGTAACGCATCTGAGCACAAACACATTTAACTCCAGTGACATGGTTTAAGTCCTGCACAACATATTGAAATGCGGTGTAACATCCTACATCAGCACTGTAGCCACAACACCATTTTGATTGTGCCCTCCCAGCCTCAAACTCGTTGTAACTGCTGTTACAATGCTTTAATGCAAGAAATCTGAGCAGGGACATCCACTTCTAGAAGCTTCTGCTCACCCCACTGGTGGCCCCATTTGGTCTATCAAGCCTTTGGCATCTGAGCAGGGTTGAGCAGTGCTAAACATATTCCAACCTGCCTATGTACACCCAGGCCCTTTTCAGGGTTCAAGAGTGCTTAGGAAAGGGGTGGGGGGCATCTGTGCTCCAGAAATATGTGGTTCCAGGGAAGCTTTGTAGGAGTAGCTTTGCTTCAGGAAAGGTTTTTTGTAGTCTGTGCAGCCAGAGCAGTAGTAGAGCTGCTCTCCCCTGGTGAACAAGGAGCAGGTGGTCCCTCAGCACTGGGGGCATGGTGGAGACCTTTGTGCTGAAGTGTGTGTGGCTTTGCATGTTTGACAGCCCCACGTTGTTAAGATTTCCAGGCTCGTGTTGGGTTTGTGCTCAAGACTGGTGGGTGGCCCCAAGTCTTCTGGCTTGATTGCAGCGACATCTGTTTACACCAGTGGTTAATTAGGCCTGAAGAATGGCCATCTCTCTATTTTCTGTGGTTTTTTCTTGATTAGAGGTATTCTCTCCTCAGCTCTAAAACAGAGGCTTTGGTTTTATCTGCAGATTTTTTTTTCTCCTCTTGATCCACTGGCCCTGGTATGAGATGAATATCAGGACATCAGCGTAGCCTGTCTTCAAAAAAGTAACCAAGTATTGCAGAAAAGAATGACTTGTGCTTTTGACAGAGGCTGCAGAGTGAGCTTTGAGAGGGAAAGAAAAGCAGCCTGAAATTGTTTAAAACTCAGCTCCGTGCAGAGTACAATTCCCTGTGTCACAAGAAGCAGGATTGGAAAGGGGAGGCTGTTTTAGGAGCCTGTGTGCTGTACAGGCAGTGCCAGTGTGAACAGTCTGGCCTGGGCCAGGAATGAAGCACATCTTGCAGGGGTTGCAGCCTGAGTGGGATTTGGAAAGGAACAGAGATGTTTATCAAAAGGCAGAAAGATGTGAGGAGATGTACAGCAACGGTAGGCAGCTCAAACCTCTGTCAGAGGACAGTGTTTCAGCTGGAGCAGGGATGATGTACACCAACAGTCTCCAGAGGACTGGGAGTGCACAGGGAATTACAGAGGGAGGGAGTCATCTCCGTGCATGAGGAATGCAGCAAAACCTCCTCTGACTAAGCCAGCTAATGCACACTGCTTTTTTTTTTTTTCTTTCCTGATAATCCTGTTCCATAATATTTCCTTAATAATTTAGTATGTCAAGAGTAGCCCTTCTGAAAAAACACCTAAATCACCAGTCTAGATGAAACCTTGCTACCCCTGTCCTTCACACACATAGTGGGGATTTTTATTTGGGATGGCTATTTGAGAGCTATCCTGGAGTTAAGAGTTGGTATTTTTTTTCCTCAATTACTTAACAAATTTACCATGTGGCACAACCCTTGGTCGTGCCAAGCAATAGCTTCCTATTACTAGACTGAACAGGCCTGATCCTGTGTTACCAAAGCCAAAAGCAGTATTTGGGAACCAACCTTGTCATCAAAATCTGTAGGAAGCTCAGAATAACTACACAAAAGGGGTTAGTTGCACTGAGAATATTGATTCATGAGCTCCCTGGTTTTTTGCATTGCTGTTCATTTTACCCAAAGAAGATCAACTGCCCAACTGGACATATAATATATGATACTGCATTACAACTAAGGCTGCATTTGGTCATACTCATTAATTAAACTGATTTCTCCTGTAGGTTTTTTTTTTTTCCTAGAGAACTAACCGAGAATGATAATTAAGCATATTATGCATTCTAGGGAACGGTGTTTCTCCTACTGCCACAAAAACATAAAAGGAGAAAAATATGAACTAAAGCAGAAAATGAAGGGGGGGCAAAGAGCTAAAATTGGAGGGAGAAGGGGTGGAGCATTCCTTCCTTTGGTTTTTACTGCCTCCTATGCCTTGGGACATGTGGAACAGCCTTGTCAGAGTGGAAGAGTTGCAGCAAAATCCAGAAAAAAAAAAGAAGAAAAATCCATTGAAAGCTCAAGGAAAGCAGCTCAGCTCCCAGGTGCAGCTCCCTCCCTGTTCGTGTACAGGTGCAGACTGCAGTCATGCAGCACCCCAGTTTTTTACTGAGGAGCTTGTTTTTATTTGTGCCTGAGCCTCACACGAGAAGAAGCCCTTACTCTGGGAGGTCAGTGCTGAGCCTGAAGAGAGATGGCACGAGGTGTGGGCAGTGTTTAATCGTGTCTTTGCTTGCAGTGTGCTTTCTCCTTACCCAGGAGAGCCTTGCTGCTCGAGTGGAACGAGCAGCTCTGGCTGCAGGCAGGCCCTTTGTTTAGCTTTTCCCAGGTTGCCAGTGCTGAAGGGGTCTTTATTTGCAAAAAGCTGTCTGCTCTGGGGGGACAGTATTAGGTGTTTGCCTGCCAGCTCCTGCATGCACCAAAGCAAAGACATCCAGGCAAAAAATGAAGTTGTGTTGAACAATTACCTGATGGAATCTCGTCAAATTCATGTGTGCTGCAATCAGAAAGGAAAAGGCCAAGGATGCAATTAGAAGCATAGGAAGCAGTTCATTCCCTCTATTTTTAAAAATGCAGGGGATGCCAACATTCCAGCACACCAAACTTTGCCACTCTTTCCTAATTAGCACACGTGTTGATGGGCAGATTACCTGGCAGTCTGTAGTGTTTCTAATGAATTGATGCATGAAGTCCAGTGTCTGTTTCCCTCTTCCCAATCTTTGATTCCTGTTTGTTCATTTATTACCTTGTTCATTTATTTATCTTCGATGCAGGGGTGGTTTTTGAATGATCTTCATGAGACCTGGCCTCAATCAGACAGCCTTTGACCATCCTTGCTCAAAGACAGTGCTGCTTTCAGGCTATGCCTGTAGCCCATGTCAGGTTGGTACTGCTGCAGAAAGACACAGCTCAGCTCCTTCTCTTTTACTGTGTCATCTTCTCATGTGAGCAGCTCAAGGGCCTGTGTCAAGGCTACAGCTGCACAACTAAACCTGTGCTGCTGCTGCTGCCTGGGAAATCCATGCATGCATGGTTCTGAAATGGGATGCATTTTGGGTGGCTCCTCCTAGTAGACAATCAGACTTTCCCCCCCTCCCACTCCTGCAGGCTCTGGAAACCTCTGCCACACTTCCCACCACGGCATTTTGTGGCTCCTTTGCAGGCTGCTTCTTCCCTGCTTACTGACGTGTTCGGGCAAACTGCATTTGGGTCTTGCAGACACCTTCTGGTCAGGCTGCTCCAGAGCTGCAGAGCCGAGTTTCTTGGCCAGAAAAGTCTCAATCAGGTGCGAGGCCATGTGAGGAGCAGTCAGCAGCGGGATTATTCTCCTTGAGTAGCCCAGCCTGGTCCCGCCACGCCGGAGCCTGTGCTGTGCACGGAGCACAGGAAGGAGCTCTGTCCATATCGATTCCTGTCTTGACCTATGCTCAGCTGGGAGTGCTTCTGAGTGTGGCTGCAGGTTGTACTAGCAGCGTTCAGAGGCACAATCCGAGTTACAGCGTGACTATAAACTCCTGCCAAGAGAGACTCGGGAGAGTTACAGTAGGAAACAGAAGGGGCGGTGAGCTTTTTTTCTTATGTCGCTGTAAAATTGGAGCAGCAAACCGAGCGAAGTCAGAAGCGTTTAAAACTCGAGTGACACAAGGCTCGGGCTTTTTTACTGCCGAGCGATGGCAAGATCAGGGCCGTGCATATCGGGCTGGAGCCCAGCTGCTTATTTAGCAAATGTTTGTGGTTCTGCCTCTGGTGCCGGCGATAGCGTGCACACACCCAGGCACGGGGATTGTAAACCTGCCGCGGACTTTGAGCTCCGGAAAGCAGGCGCTGCTCGGCTGGGCGCATCCACGGCGCAATTGCGCAAGGCCAGATCCCGCTGAGTTACAAATCTGGTGTAAAGGAGGGAGGAATGGGGCTCTGAAATTCAGCGTGCAAAGAAACCCCCAAACAACCCAGCCAACGACGTGCGAGTGTTACAGATATTCTGTGTGGCTTTTGAGCAGGTATCGCACAGGCCCTAAGGAAAATGAAGTTTTTTTCCTTTTATTTAGTGATTTTATTGGTAATTTCAGGGAGAGACTTGTTTCCCCAGGCAAAAGGGACCAAATTTCAGTGCCTTGCTGCTGGAAAGTATCCAGCCAGGGTGTTTCTGGTTTTAATGTTTGCCAGCTCCTGGGCAATTCGCAAATCACTCGTCAAAATCTAGTAAACGGTTCGTGAATTGCTTTGTAGATTGGTTTAGGGCTAACTCTGTGCCACAGATACGGGATGAGAGAGCTTGGATCTCCTCAAAGGAATGGCTGATAGCAGGGATGGAAAGGGAAAGGTGTGCTGAGGTCTCCAAAGCGGTAAAATAAAACACTTTTTAGATCTGATGCCCTTTCCTTCCTTTTTAGTGAGTTCAGCAGAGTGCTCAAGTGCCAGTCCTGGTGTTTAAACATCAATTCAATGGGACCTTTTCAATTCTAATTTTAAGAATCCATAAAATCAGCACTTAGTCTCCTTGTATTTTGGCAGATTCACTATTTTAATTGTTTGGCGTTGTTTTTCCTTTGTGGATTTTTGTCAGACACAGTTTCCAGGATAAGGAAACCTTTCTTCTAAAAGTATCCTTCTTTTCCTTTCCTTTTCTAACTGAAAATGGAACTTAGTTTCTGGCAAGACCATCATCTTGATTGATCACAAATCATTACAGACCGTTTTGAGCATAATACCTAAACGAGTCGTGGTATTAACGACTAATAATCGCCTTTATATTAGGTCTTAAAGCTTTATTGTCCCGAAGTACAACCGGTTTAGTGGAACATGAAAGGCCGGAACGATCCGAGATGCCTGCTGGGGCTACAGCCAAAACTGTAAGGTGTTTGAATCGCCTTTAACAGCGCCGGCTGCGATTACAGCTCCTTTCGAAACACAATCAATTGAGGTGACTTAAAAGAATCATCTTCTTTCCAGATAGCGCCTGGTGCCGAGCGCTTCCCTCCTTCCCCCAAGTCTTCGCGCGCCGGAGCATCTCCGTTCGGCCTCATTTTTGTGCTTCGGTGGTACCTGCACAGCCCAAATTAGCAGCGAGGATTCCACGGACGGGGGCCGCCGCCTCCCTCGGCTCCCAGGTGAGGTCCCGGGGCGGGGGGCGACCGGCACAGCGCTCCGGGCTTTCCCCACATCCCCTCCTCGCCCCCGCTCTGCTTGGCCGGAGATGCTGGGGGAGAATTTTGGGTTGCACCGGGACAATCCGGCGGCAGCCCCGCGCGGGGAGTGAGGGCTCTCAGAGCCCC
>JANPWX010000107.1:66001-143538 GCA_024734555.1 Trochalopteron elliotii | reverse complement strand
GGCTTGTTTTATCTCTACCTTTAAATTGGTGCCCGGGCAGAAGAGCCCGAGGCGGGGATCCTCCCCCTCTCCTCCGGGTTGAGGAGGGGGGGGGCGGTTCGCGCTGAGATGAGCAGAGGAGGGAGAGCGGCGGAGTTGACCTTAAAATACGCCCCCTCCCCCGCCGATGCGGGGGGATCCCGAGCCGAAGCAGGTGCTGCGGGTAGCTGGAATATACTTTTTTTTGTCGAGGTGGTTGTGCCGGCCCCGGTAGCGCGGCCGGTTGTGCTCTCCGGAGCCGGGCTCCCTCCGCCGCCAGGAGAGCCGCGCCGCCCCGGTAAGTTCGCTTGTGCGCCGGAGAGCCCCTGGAGCCGGGGGCTGTAGCCTGGCTCTGTTCTCCCAGCAAGAGCCGGGGCTTCAGGGAACCCCGAAAAGTGCGTGCCGTAGCGCCGGGAGAGCTAAAAGGGCCTGGGGGAGACTTTCACTCCGCTGTAGCAAAGCTGACATATGGCTGGGCAGGACCCGGCTGGCCCCGCTGCCTGGCCCTTTTCAGGGGTTGGTGTTAGGGCAGGGGATTAGCCTGTCTTTTCCCTGAGCAATAGCGCGCATGGGTCTTCCTTGGGAGCACCGCCAGCACGGAGAGACAGGCGTCTGGGGAGTGGATTTTGTGAGTAAAGTGGTTCGTCTTTTGGAAGCGACGGCAAAAAAATGTATGTTTATTAGGATTTTCTTCGGGGTGGATGAACGCTTGGAAAAAAAAGAAAAAAAGCTTTTGCGGTGCCACTTTGATTTAGAGCGTTGGCTGCTTTACTCACATCAGGATCTGGAAACATAAGTTCTTCCTGAGCATGAAAATAGGAGTACAGTTACCTGCTGTCATTTCTTGCGTTTTGTGAAACACAGCTGGAAGAAACAGAGCCACTTTAGATGGAAATCTATGGAGGAGCTTGTGTGCTGTCCAGTGGGCCCCTTGGAGGCTGATTTATAGCCGTAGGTCAGCTGCCGGTGTAAAATCAAGCGAATCTGCCCATTTTATCTCCATCCGGGGTGGGGGCTGACAGCTTCTTTACCCGAACTTGAGTGCAGCACGCCAGAGCTGTTGCGTGTGGCGGCGTGTGCTCAGGCAGATCCGAGACTCTCGGGAGCAGGGAAATCCAGGCTTTTTCATCCGGTGCCTGGTGCAGTCATCAGGGTGACTCTCGCCGCCGTCAGTGGGTGCTGGATTTGGCCACTCTAGAATGCACTATTGCTCAAACAACGGTGGGAGAGGACTTGGCTGCCCGGAACATCAGTTTTGTGTTTGTGTCTGTCAAATGAGTGAATGCTTGCTGTGTTTGTGAGTTCAAACAACGCTTTCTACCTCTTTTAATTCCGATCATTTTAGTCATGCATCTGCACAAGTGAAGGTTCCTGTGTCTTACGGACTTCTCACAGGGTACAAAATTGACAGAGGCACCTCAGTTTGCATCTAAAGGCACAGGAAGCTTTCACGTAGTAAAACAAACTATAAAAATGAATTGTGTTTTCTTTAAAATGATTGCTATAGAAATTAGCCAACTGATTTAGCAGGGTAAATTGAAAGTAGCCCATTCTGGCTGAAGTTAAAATGCATGCATTTTTACATAATAGGATGGTATCTTCGGGCTCTGATTTAACATAATGAACCAGCGGTGGTGGTGGAGATAGGAGGAGGATTAGGAGTTTGTGCTGCTGGACAGGTATCCTTTGATATCCTTTGACAGCGTGTCCTTTGGAATCCTCCCATTGTTCAGGCGTGTATTGCAGCATCCAATGTAACAGCTCTAGATATTCCTCCTCTCGTGACTGATCCTGCTTCCATTTAAGTTGGTAGCAGCAGCCACCCACTCCTTTTCTGCAGGAACTGGATTGGACTGTTAAGGAATGAAGCTAGACTTTGTGCATATTAGAACTGCTCTGATTTTCCTGTCAAGCTGATTTCTTCTTCTCTGAAGCTGATTGAAAACAAACAAAAAGAAACTTGATAGCCATAGGTTCTTCAGGTTTTGTCTGTAGATGAAGGAGTCTTAAAGAGCATTAAATACATCTGTAGGTGCTGATTTGTTAAGAGTTGTAATTGTGTTCCTTTATACACCTGCTCTTTTTAATGGGAAAGATGAAATAAAGAGTTTCACAGGGGAAGTAATAACATAAATATACCAAGTGCTCAAATCGCCTGCCTGAGAGGCATCAAGGACTTTGAGATAATGTCCTAATAGCAAGGAAACACTCAAAATTCATACTCACAATTTATTTTTTTAGCTTCCATGAAGTACAGCAGATTTTATGCAATATCTAGTTTGAAGGATTTTGCCATCGTTCACACAAGCTGCTTTTCTTTTTTCAATAAATATTTCATTGGGAAAACGTTTTTTTTTTAGGAACTCTGACTTTTTTCCCCACTGATGCAAAGCACTCCTGGCACAGTTCATCTCTGGCAGTGCTAACACTAGACAGGTGATCCAAAGTATTTGTGACTATTTTTGCTTTTATGTAACATCTTAAAGTGTAATCTGTCAAACAAGGAGAATGCAGTACTTTGAAAATGTGAGTAGTCTTCTGGTGATCTACTTCTTATAAGGGCCAGGTAGCAAGAGAGACACCTCCTTTTAACTCAGCTCTGTAGTGTAAATGGCTCACAAGGAGACAGCTCCAGTTGCAGTGGTTCCTTAACATGCACACGAATCAGTGCCAGAAATAGCAGCTTTCAGTTACCAAGTCCAAAGATCAGGAGTGTTTCAAAGGAGAGAGCAAGGTCCAGCTTCAATGTAAGCAGGTTGGCACTAGGCACAGATCTTTAGTCTTGATGAGTCTTTTGTTAATTAATGGTTTGTGCAAGATGAAATTTGCCAATCTGAGCACAGCGCCTGTTTTCTTCAGGGGTATATAATTGCATGTTTTCTGCCCCTTCTTTTGATTTCTAAACTTTCATCAGCCAGAGAAACTGCTGTCATGCAGAGGTGCCTGTTTTCTATAAACTGAGAGAGAGAGAGACTCTCAACATGCGTGAGTTCTTTTATTCTTCTATAAACAGAGTCAATTTTTGTGTTTGCTGTAGTGGAGGCTTCAGGTTTGTTCAGCATTACCAGTGCAAACACTATAACAAAAATAAGATAACAATGCTTGGCTGTTCAACACGAGTGGGGAAGGCAAGGCCTGTAAATGCTGTGCTGAAGTGGAGCCCAAACTGAGCTCCACTCAGTTTGGCTGGGGGACAGCAGAGATTTGGTGGGAGGAACAGGCTGGTGTGTGTCACAGCAGGGTTCCTGCCCTGTCTCTTGGCTGTGTGGGTATTAAACTGTGTGTTTGCCTCACTGATGGCTCCTGGTGAACGTGTCAGAGGCTGGGTGTCATTGCCAAGTGGCCAGGAGGAGCTGTGAAGAAGTGCTGCCTGGGACATTCCTCCCGCTCAAAGGGGATTTTTGGCGTGGGGAAGACCTGATTCAAGGGGCATTTCCAAGGGACAGTTGGGGCAGTCTCCAGGGGCGTTGGGTGCAGCCTCATGGGCCTTCAGGAAGAGCTTTAAGCTGTGACTGGGAGTGGGAAGGCTTGAGAGGGCCACAGAAACTGTCAAGTCACCAGAGAGCAAGTTTTTGGTTTTTACGGGTCCCTTCTTTGAGGGTGGAGGCTCATCTGGCTCAGGTGAGACAGCAGCCACCACCACAGCAGTGACCCTGGGTTCAGGCTGCTGCAGTGAAATTAAAACCATGCTCAGAGCCCTGTGTGTTAGGCAAGGTCAGACCACTGTTCTTCAAATGAGAGGCAAGGTTTGGTACCTCCTCAGCTTGGGACAGAAAATCAGAGATGTTGCCATAGAACGTCAGAAGTTCCCAACCTGTATAACATCATCAGTGTTTTGAGTACCAGTGGTTTTAGAGAAAAATTTCTCCTTAATATCACTCTGGAATTGAGTTTTAAGTGGCATTGAATGACATGAGTCTCAGTCTGTGTAATTATTAGGAGCCAAAACCTGTTTACTCTGCTTTAACACCAGTAAGGTGTGTTGGATTTCATCTGACAGTTTGTTTCCAGTAAAGTTAGAATAAAAATTGAATTCTTAATATAATAGAATACAGAGAGAAGGGTTCAAAATGTGGGTTGTTTTCTTTTAATGTTATTTTGAAAACTGGGCAGTATATAGAAGTAGCAGAAAAAAGAAGTTCCCTTTTTCAAGGAGCCCTGAACTAGTGGAAAGATCTAAACTTGCCCTAATACTTCCTCAGATGTAACAATTAAAAACTCTTTTCTTGATCCCAGATTTTCCACCCCACCCCCAGAAACCCTTATACTGTTTGAACCACACACACCTTTAATGGAAATGTGACAATTATTGGCTGTTTTCATACAGTTTCTTATAGTAGCCTCTAACATTAGTCTTAAAACCCCCCTCCTGTCGTGCCAGGCAGGCAATAAGGTTGAGTGAACTGCTCTATAGCAAGAACCACCCTTGGCTGGAGGTAAACTATGCGGATATATGTTGGGGTGGAGGTTGAAAGGAGTGTGGAGGGCATATTTGAAGCAGACTGTGCAACTGCTGTAGCAGGTCTGACTAGTTTTGAGATGCCTAAAGGCAGCTTTGTCTTAACTTCAGGTAGCTGCAAAATGAAGTTTTAAATCCTAATTCAGAAATACATCCTCGTCATCTTCCGGTGCCTCCGCCAAACTTTACTTTTCATGGCTTTTTTTTACAGGCTCTCTTTCTCCCTTGGAAAAAAAAAAAAGCCTTTACTAGGTACAGGTCCACGTGCATGCATGTCATTTGCATATTTTTCAAACACACATTCCATCAAGATAGGAGACCTGGCGTTTGTGTGCAAACCACAGTGTTTTTTTTGAACAGTGGTGGTTACATTTTGCTTTCTCACTGCTCCGTGGGCCTCGTGTGAGACAAGCCACTCTATTTCAGCACTTTTGGCATGGCCTGATTTGCTGCAGGTCGGGTCTCGTGCCTGCTCCTGGCCCTGTGTTGGGGCAGTGCCTTAGGCTTTAGGAGCCTGCAGGGAATTTTGACCAGGCTACTTCCATTCTGGCTATCCCAGGGGTCCAATAACCTGCTTGGGTTACCCTGCTGGCTCTCCCTTATCCCCTCCTTTTCCATCTGTTTGAAAACAGCAGGGTAAAAACTCTTCTAAACAGCCCTTCCACTTTCCTTCCCTAGCTAAAGCGTTCCACAAATAACTGGTGAATGAATACAAGAGAGAGAATATTTTCTCTGTGTGTGACACACAGTGTACAGCTTCCTGTCACTGCTCTGCTTCCCCTTGCTGGCAGGGGGATACACGTGACATATATGTGCTTGGATGAAGATTTTGCTTTTAATTGTGGGGAAAATCAGTGTAATGCTGTCATGGGTGAGGTGAATGGGTTGTGCCTGACTGAATGTGACATAGTTTTGGACATTCTGTTTCCTGAGCTGTTCTCCTTCTGTATTTCCCACTTCCATTTTCCAAAATCTTAGTTTGTGGTTAAGTTTCTCTGTTCTGTGTTAATTAACCTGTCCTAAACATGCTTCAAAATACAGACTTAATACACATGTTGTCAAAATATGCTGTTAAAAGGGTGTCTCCATCTAAGTTTAAATGATTTACTTGAAAATGTTTAAATTACTCCACACAGAAGAGACTTGAGTCCAATGGAAGCTGTTTTAAAGAACATCACTTTTGTCTAGTATTTTTTATTGTGAAATCAAGCAGGTGCCATGAAAAATAGAATCTCTTTCGTCTCTAACTCATCACTATTACAGGTACAGAATAGTTCAAGACTGGCCAAAGTTCCCTTTAATAAGTTTTCAGAGGGTTCCTGTGTAGGACATGGAAATATATGCTGTATTTCAACAAATGCAAGAGCTTTAGTGCACTGGACTGAAAGGCCAGCAGTTATCATCTTGCCCAACATCATTTTAACACCATCTGAGCAAACTTTCCTGTCAAATTTCAACTACCTTTTTTTTAAAATTTGTTTTGTTTTCACTGGTGGTACAGAAATGTCCCACAACTTTTTCACCTCTTTAAGAGAAACTTGCAGGGTGAGCAGGTTCTTTTACATAGAATGTATTTATTTGCAGAGTTGTGTTTGTTTTATTTGAGCAAAAATGTTGGAAACAACTCATGTGCTTTCAGAAATGCCAGGGAAACACCTTTCTTTACTCCTAACTCTCAGTAGTGCAAAATTGGTTAGCCAATAAAATCTGCAGGCCAGAAACTAAAATGACTTGTCATTGCTGGGATTTGTGTGGTGCATTTGCAGTATATATTTCTTCAGAGGGTTTGGGGTCTTTTTTTGTTTGTTTGTTTGTTTCCTTTCTCATCTTCTTCCCTCCTGCCATTCGCTGCTTTTCAGTTTGACTGTGATAATTTATTCAACACTCTTTTCAGAGCAATAACCTACTTTTTGGCAAACCATTCAGTTCTTTCAGTAGTGTGAGGGTTCCACCCCCCCCTCCCCACCATGTGTTTATTAAAGGTCTATGACAAGGGGGAAAAACAAGGTATCATTGGGGAAAAGATGCTACAATAGGATTCAAACCAAGTAATTATACCTAGGTGAGAAAAACTCTCTCCCTCATTATCCACCAAGGGGTCTCCTCTCTCATGGGTGCAGGCACAATTCTCATTAACCTTTGCAGGAATTGCACAGGTCCAGTGGAGATGGCTCTGCAGTGCTCAGTCCCTCCATATACACTAAAAATACCAGGCAGCCCTTGGCCACGTGGGTGCCAATAGAGATGTCTTGTACAATACAACACGACATTGCCGTAATTCCATTGTTCCCTGCGCCAGTGCAGGGGAGGAGGGATGCACAGCCTGCCTGGCTATTTCATCATTCTCCCTTACAGCCTGACCAGTAGCATCTTGTCATTACAGGCGTGTAATTTTAGCAGTGAAAAGGGAGTGAGTGTGTGTGTGTGTGCGTTTCCCAGCCTGTGTCACTTTCTGGTAGCTCTTTCAGATTGTTTTGAATTTCGTTTACCAGCGAGGTGTCTCTGTTTTTTAAGCCTGCTGGCTCTGCAGTGGGAAGGAATGGAAGGCAGTCTTGGCTGAATTGGGCCCTGGAGCAGTGCACAGCCATCTTAATTGCTGCTGCTCCACCTCTTGAGGAGATGGCTCTGGTTCTCCCAGCGTGGAGCTGTGTGCACTGGCTCCAGCGTGGCTCCTTGCCCACTGACACAGGAATTCATGGTCCTGCCTGTGGGACCAGCACCTCCTGCTTCCATGCAAGCAGGCCTGGAGTGCTGCTCTTGTGGGAAGAAACGGTGGTGTGGAGCAGGGAAAACTTCTTGGCTGATCCCAGCGAGGCTTGTGTGTAGAAGCCCTCGCATATTTTTTGGGTGACACCAAGCAGAGTCTGCTGAGTAATCAGCTAATCACGTAGTAAAGTTGGAGGATCTGGCCTGGTTTGCTTTACTGCAGCTCTGATTTCCTGCTGCTGATGCCCAGGTGTGTAAAGCAGCTCCTGCTCCTTCAGCAGAGTGCTGAGCCCATGTCTTCACATGGTAGAACCCAATTCACACTTGTCAGGCCTGGCTGCTTCCTTAACACTTCCACATAGGGGCCCAAATTTCAAAACAGCCTCAGCCCAGCTCTTTTTGGTGGCTGTTTGAAGCACAGAGCCCAGCTTAGCTGAACCCCAGGGAGGAGGCTCCTGCTGGTGGCTCAGACACTGTTGTGAGTAGACTGTGTGCAGCCATCCTGGGGAAGGATGTAAAGGAGATTTGGCACAGAGGTGGCCTGAGACGAGGGCAGCTTTGCCATCTTCTGGAAAACCTCTCCCCTCAGTAGGTAACCCTAACAAAGCATCTCCTGGTAGTGGGAAGGGAGGGACTCTTCCACCCTGCTCTGGCTCAAAGCAGGTGGTTGGTGGTCAGCAGAGCCATGTCTGCACCAGGCCTGAGAAAAGCTGTGGCAGCATTGGCAATCACAGACCATGTGATTCCTAAAGCTTCCAGTTAAGGACAAGACCAAAAAAGGGCAGGTTGGGGGCTTGTTTGCATCTTCTGGGCACTGTTTTATAAGGAAGCACATGGGAAGTCCTGTCTAAAGCAGGACATGTGAGGATTGGCATTTTGGCTTTGGGATCTTTGAGACAGAATTTAGTTCTGCTGAGCAATCCAAACCTGTTCTGGTTTTTTTCCCAGTAAAGACAACTGCCTTCCTGTATGTGAATATTGAATAAATGTTTTTCAACCCTGGTGTGTTACCCGGGTATATCCTCCCTCTTGCTTTGCACTGAAAAGGAGTTGTAAGAGTTGCTGAGGTTTTTTGCTCTTGCCTTCAGCCTCACAGTGGTTTGCAGTGTGCCTTGCTGGCTTTCCATGCTCAGAACCTGTGCAGTCTTGTCCACCTTCTGGTTCTGCCAGGGCAGTCTTTAATGCTTTAACAAGCTAACAAGTGCTCCTCTGATTTAAACTTGCATTAACTTCTGCTACCCTGATAGAATTCCTAATATTATAAACACCCTTAATAACATGGCTATAATCTAGAAAACCTGCTGTCCTTTCTCCAAACAATTACTTAATGAGGCTGTAATTTATTCTAAGCTATATTTATTGGAGCCCATTCCAGCTTTATCAGACGTACTCTGTTTGGATGTGTGCAGTTAGTCAAAAAACATTAAAACTGCTCCACTTCTTTCCAGGGGAACGTGTTACATTTAGCAAACTGACAGCATTAGAAACTGTTTCCAATTTAATAGAAGCATATGTTTCCTGCAAGGCTTAACACACTGCAGAGTCAGAGATTGCCTTAGACTGCGGCTTTGCCTTTTTTTAGCGTGGTGAAAAGGAGCTGCAAACCGAAGGCAGAAGTGGAGAGCTTGTGTTTTTTGGTTGTTTTGCAGACATCCCTCTAGCAGGGCTGCAAGTTTTAAGAAACTCTCAGGAAAGTGGTGTGGGTGGCACACACGGAGCTCTCGCTCCAAATGCAGTTTCTGATCATGAACAAACAGCAAGAGCTTGCTTTGCCCTCTGGGCCTCAAATAGTACAGTATGCAACAAGGGAGAGCAGGCAAGGCACGAGGATGGAAACAGTAGGATCAGATTACAGTTTCAAAATATCGCTGGAACACGTTGGCTGGCGTTACACTATTGACTGGCTTTATAATTGCATTGCTTATTTGCTAGGGAAGGCTTCACCTTACTTTCTGATTAACATGGACACTCCTTCAGGGACCTGGGGACTCCAGGCTCTGAGTATCAAAGGCAAAGCCCCTGAGACCTGCACGGCTTCAGATGCTTCTCAAATGAGAGTCTGAGCTTCCTCTCTTGTCTCCTGCTTGCCAGAGGTTTCCTTGCACAGTCCCTAAATAAATTCTACGTAGATCAGCCTCTAACAGTCACCCACTACGGTTTTCCTTATTTTGATTTTAACTGGAGAGGAGAAAAGAGCCCTGTCAGTTTGCTAGCTGCTCTTCACTCAGTCTTCACTCTGTGAAGTGCCTAAAACAAGAGGCTAAAGCTGTGTTTCTGTAGGGAGGGAGAAGCTGCCTTTCTTGCTAAATGCAGGAGTGGGGTGCTGAGGAGCTTTATTTGCTTCTCTGTTTTCAGCTGGAAAGCTGAGATTTACCCATCCACCATAGGAGATGGGAAGAGTTAGGTCCCTGTAAAATATGTGTGAGATGTACCTGCCACTTACAGTTACTGCTGTCACTGACAGCCTTGCAGTGAAGACTTGCAAACATAAAAATGATCCCCTGTACTCTCTGGAAGCAGAGAGCTGCCCAGGAGGTCAATTTTTTTATATACTCTAAAGGAGAGTTTTGTAAATGCTTATTCAACCTTGCTTAGTTTAAAAAAAAAAATAAAAATGGGCAGCCAGAATTAATGTAAAGTGTGTCAGGGAAAACAAACCTTGTAAATACGGAATATCTGAGCACTGGCTCTGGAGAGGACAGAAATCCCCTGCACAGCTCCATTCCCTCTACCTCTCTTCGGGGGTTGTGGGATTTGTTTCCTAACTCACATGTGACACGAGGCACAGTTCTTACCAGGCAGTGTTGTCAGGAGTCCTCTTTAGCCAGGCAACACGGAGGCAGCACTGTAAAAACACGTAAAAAACATGTAAAAAGTGCATCAGCTCCCCAGAAAGCAGCCTAGTGGAGGGAAAAAAAAAAAAAAATAAAACCAGAACACTCCACCCCTCCACACCCCCCCTTGTGTCCCGACTGGTCGGTTCACACCCTGCAGGCCAGCTGCTGCAGCACGGGGAGCGTGGCCGTGCAGCTCCGCATGGAACAGGCTGTCCCAGCTCCCGGGGATGCTGCCGTGCCAGCCTTTAAACACTCCAGTGTCAGCACATGAGATCCCCAAGGAGGGCTGATTTCCATCCAGCTCTGCCTGTTGCCTCTGAAAGTCCATGGTGCTCGTTTGCTGCAGCACTGGAGTTAAACCTGGGACATCTGGGCTGTTCAGATTTTTTCCCTCCTTGTTTTGAGCGAGGCTGGGAGAAGCTGCCAGGTTTATCCTGGCCTTGCCCTCTGCTTTTCCTTTGTAACTTTGAATGGAAGGAGGGTGCCAGTGCTCTCAGATGTCTGGGCTTCCACCTGCTGGGGCAGGTTTGCTGTGTTCTGCCAGGATCCTGCAGGCCAAGGAGCATCATTCTGTAGTGGGTGAGCCCATGGTCCTGCCCTAAGGGGTCTTCTACAAATGTGTCCACTCTCTCTTGCTGTGGAAACAGAGACAGGGAGAGAGAGGTTTACTGCTTTGCCTCCCTAGCTCTAGGGGACAGATACTTTGAAGTTGTGGAGACTGGTTAAAAGTTCAGGTGGTCCAGCAGCACTGAAGCAGCTCTCAGCAGCTCAACCTGCCTCTGTTAGCTCAGAGGATCTGCCCCTTGTGTTGCCAGTTGAACCCAGTTGGCATAAAAGGCCTTTTTATTTTGGTCCTGCAGCCATCTGTGCCAAATCCTGATTCTGCTGAAGTCAGTAACAAAACACCCATTGACTACCGTTGGGCCAGGACACAACCAAGGGAACCCTCATGGATGAGGAGTGAAGGGTGGAGGAGAGGAAAATTATATTCCATGTGCCAGAACACTTCCATAATTCACTGGATAGGTTCTCCAAGAAAACCTGGTGAGGGTCACTTACATCTGAGGTTTGTGAAACTCAGGGGAATAAAGTGTACAAATTCAGTGCTCTCATTGCACTTTGGGGGTCTCTAATGGGGAGCTTTTGTGTTGTGGGGTTTTGTTGGGTTTTTTTCATGCACACGTGTGAAGTAGCATTTTATTTTAATTCCCCCAAGTTGCTGTTTTCTCCCTCACTCCTTTTTTACCCCCCTGTGGTTTTAATTACCTAAGATTTCAGAAGGGAACTGGTCCTGCTTTAAACTCCTCTTCTCACACAAGCCCCTGTGGTTCACACCTGTGTTTCAATGTTTGGCTGCCTGGAGGGGAATGGTTGCCTGTGGACTCAGGGATTTGATGCTTTTACCTTTTTTTGAGCAATGTGATGTTTGTTCTAAAGATAACCTCAGCTCTCTTTAAGCTGTGCATCCTCTGGACTGACTGAGGGGGTGGGGTAAATCTGTGAGTGGAAATGTGACTTCTTAAAAACCCTTTTCCGCTGTTCCTCTTGGGGTTCAGTTCCTCCTTTTTTTCCCTTCCTGTCTGTCTCGATGAGCAGGGAGGGCCTAGTAGATTGTAGAATTGATTTCCAAGATGAGCCCTCAGCCTTGAGAGGTATTTTAAGTCTTTGGGAAATAAAATTAAAGGTTATTTTTACTGTTGGGTGAGCAAAGTCACTTTTCCTCTCAGTTTTTACGTACCTGGTGCTTTTCTATGCCAAAGTGTCGATTATTAAAGACTTGAGAAATAGTCTGGTGGTGTTGAAGTGTCCAAAGCACAATCAATAAACAGCACAGTGCTCCTCTCACAATCTCCACATACTCCTGTCCTCTGGAGAGCAAAGGATTCATCACTAAGTGGGCTCAGAGACACAGGCATTGCACAAGCTCTTCTGTGTTTAATCGATGAGGGTTGACTCCAGAGAACCATCCACTCCAGGCTGATTATCTCTTCTGCTGAGCCCCAACTGCATTTCTTTCCAGCTCTGTCTGAAGAGCATGCAGAGCCAATAAAAGGAAGCTAAATGACACGCAAATGAGAGAAAAAAAAAATGCACTACTTTTGTTTTTCAATTAAGAAAAGACAACTCCCAGACAATGCTGGGGTTTCTCTGGCGCTGAGGCGCATGCAATCGCCCTAAATGGGCAAAAAAGCAAGTAGAATCTGTCTCAGCAACAATGGTTTTGCTTTTGGTTCTGGGTCTTCCAGAGCTGGAGCCAACTGGTAGATAATATTGGGGAAGATCTCCAAGTAATTTCCCCCTTCCCAATCCCCAGAAAGATGCAGGTTTTCCATCTTCTTTTCTTCAACTTTCTGGTTCCACATACCTAAGAAACATTGAAAACTCACTTGCAGACCAAAACCCTGCAACAGCCTTTGTTACAACAACAACAACAAAGTGATGTGCAGTCTCAACTCTTAACATTTGGCCTCAAAATTACATTTAGCAAATGGGTGAAAATGCAGCAGAAATACATCTGGCTGCTACTCAGCCAAAATAGATGCGTGAAGGACCTTCCATGAACGTTACCCTTGACCTCTGCAATGCTGCATTTGGGTGGGTTGGTATTGTCTGGCTGCCCTTGTCACAGCTGTGTGACTTGGTTGGACAACTGCCTTTTGACACCTGGGATGGTGTCTCATTCTGTCTCATTTCGTACTGATCTTTGGGCAAGCTGGTCTTTCAAGTTTGGCATTTTTGTTTTCCCAGCAGGAGGTTTGGCTGGAAAGGTTCGGAGCAAAGTTTTTGAGTTGAATAGAACTGATTCAGATCAAATTGTACAGCATCCTTTTTCTTTTTTAATCATTATTCAATATCTTAAGACATACAGCACTGATCCCTTTAATGCAGGCATGAAACAGGTTGGTTGAAGGAGGCAAGAGATGGCTTGAACTGTAAACAACAAGCAGGCAACCTTGTCTTAAGTTTCGGTGGTCAGAAACGATGAAATTCCTTTATGAAGAGCCAGAGAAAGACTTGCAAGCCCCCAGGCACGTCTGGTTTTACCAACTCTATCAGTTGGTCTAAAAAGATATCACCTCCTTACTTTGCTTGGCATGAATGAAGTGATTTATGGAAACTGGAGGAAAACATTCTTTACAATTCCCGTTGGCACACCAGAGGAGAAGGGGATAAAACAAAACTTTATAAAGCCAAGAGTCTAGCAGTGTTTATTTGAGCCCCTCTCCTTGGTGGAATAAAACCCCCACGCTCAGGCTGATGTCCTGCTTTGGTACTTTAGGGGTTAAACCCTCTTCAGAGAGTATTAGTTGGGGAAAAAGGAAACTGGAAGCTGTGCTGAAAAGCTAGTAGGTGAGGGTGGGAGCTGCCTGATCTATTTTATCTTTTAAAAGGGCAAGCTCTGAATCAAGCTGCCTGAAGATCGAGTGAGATGCGGGAGCTTGACAGTCACACATACAGGAAACCTTGAATGGTCTCTGAGCTTCCTGGAAAATGACGTGGTGTGGTTATCGTAGTATTTACTCGGTGATGATCCCACAGTTTCTCACTGATCAGCTCTAAAAATGTGTTTGCTACCAGCACCTCAATCTTGGGTGGAAACGGGCTCGGTTGGGTTAGCTGGAAATGCTTTGGCAGCGTCACCTGGCAGTGATGAATAACTGAGAGCAGGGAATGGAGCCTGGGCTGTTTTCTTTATTATGGGGGAAAAGGTTTGCTTTGTGCAGTGAATGTTTTTATACATTCCTGGCAGAAGCTGACAAACTTCAAACTCTTCCTAGTCCCGAAGCCATTTAAAAATGTCTTCTTTAAATAGAGCATTGTGGAAGGAGTGCTGGTATGTCTTTAGGACAGAGTCTGTCTTTTTTCAGGGGGAGGAGATAGCAGGAAAGGATGGAAAGCTGCTGACTCTCCTCCTAACCCCTTGCTGCTTTAAAAACGTGCTGGAATTGAGCAGGGTTTTTAATTCTTGTTAGCCCAATCCTCCCTTTCTTGCTCTTATCTGTCTGATGTGAAAGGAAATGTGTCTACTGTGAACACTGGGATAGCAAAGCCCCCCACCTCACACCTCAAACCCACTTGCACAACTCCAGAGCAGTCCATGGGAGTGACACTGGGGAGCAGAGAAAAACCAGACTTTGGGCAGTAGTGCTAAATTTCAGAGGTTTTGTTCACCCCAGATTCCAGGCATGGGAATTGCTGGTGGCTGGCCAAGGAGCTTGGATGGCAGCCTACCTGTTCCTCAGCTCTGCTCAGCCTGCTCCCTTGCCCCGCCTTTCTTTATTTAATTGCATAATATGCTAGAAAATTATCTGGATTTGGGACTTATTTTTAACCAGAAGAGGCTCACTTCACCCGATCTGGTTTTGGATTTACCACCCAGCAAATGCTTTCTGAAGCTCTTGCAGCACTGAAATTTTGACTTCTTTTGCCCCCTCTTCTGCTTTCCAAGGGTCTCTTTGCTCTTAAATGTTTGTCAGTCATTTTTGGTGATGTTTAACTATGTTGTCTATCTGCTGAACTGGTGTGTGACCATCAAACTGTGTTAGACTTGCCTAGTGCAGTGGTTTTGCAGGCACTAATCCCACTGGGAGGATTGGGAATTGTACTCAAATAAGGCAGGCAAATTCTGTCTCCCAGATGATAGCTGCATGATGTCTATAGATAGATGCAAGGGTCAGGTCTGGGGTAAAAATCTTAATGGCAGTTGTAACTTCTTTCTGTGGCTAGAAAGCCTCTTCCACTTTTTTTTTTTTCTTTTTAAACAAGGCAGAATTCTTCATGCCAGAAGAAGAAAACAGAGGGAGGGAGGCAGGAATGAACAGGGAACTGCTTGCGAACATATTAAAAGTGAGGGAGTGGGCTAGAGCTCCAGCACCTCACCACTCTACCTGGGAAAATGAGAGAGCATCACGTCAGGTCATGCTACTGCCACAGTAATTCCTTCATTCCTCTGTGTTTGGAGGGATCCTTGTGTCACAAAAATAATGGTGACAAAATGAGCTTGGGACTGTGCTGTGTAGAGGAGCACTTCCAGGTGCTCTGAAACATCCTGGAAGAGATGGCACTGGGGACTAAACTGCCCTACTTAATCTTAGCTCAGAAATTATTTATAATGCGGGGCAAGTTTGGTAAAATCCCCTTTATTTCCTTCAAAATCTGCCATTTGACCTGCAGCAGAGTGTACACAGAGAGTGGTCTTGGGGATTAGACTAAAAGACTTGACAGATCTTCTTCTTCATCTGTAATTTATCTAATTCTGAATATAATAACTGCATTTCCTGCTCTGGTAGTTGAGTCCTTAGGCAATCAGCTAAATAAACCCATGTGTGCATATATCCTGGTGTACCAAAGGGCTGCATCTCCCAACCTCACTGGGGAAGTTTCTCCCAACACACAATTGCTTGAGCCTCACTTCCCTTCCCCCTTGAACACACTTTTGAATAAAAAGAGGAAATTCACTGTGAGAACCTTGGTGCTTTGCCTTTATATTCCCAGGCATAGCACTGCCTCAGTCAGGGAATGTAAGGGAACGTTCAGTACAGTGCCTGTGGCTTGTGCTTCCACGGACAGGTATTTGCTTAATGTGAGGAAGGGGAAATCTGGCCAAGCATTCCAGATCTTGAGTATTGTATGTGCTGTCTGAATTCCTGTTGGAATTTACCAGCACAGCCATGCCTAAACATGGATGGACCTGCATGAGGGTGGCTGCTGCTGTGGGCCAAGGCCGAGTTCTTGATGGGGACAGATGTGCACCTGCTTTGCTGCCTTCATCAGTCTCCTCTCTCCCCTTGCAGATATATGTTGGGGAAAGGAGGAAAGCGGAAGTTTGACGAGCATGAAGATGGGTTGGAAGGCAAAGTGGTGTCTCCCACCGACGGTCCCTCTAAGGTGTCTTACACCTTACAGCGCCAGACTATCTTCAACATTTCCCTCATGAAACTCTACAACCACAGGCCATTAACCGAGCCGAGCTTGCAAAAGACAGTTTTAATCAACAACATGCTGAGGCGGATCCAGGAAGAACTCAAACAAGAAGGCAGCTTGAGGCCCATGTTCGTGGCCGCCTCGCAGCCTGCCGACCCTCTCAGCGACAACTTCCGCGAGGCCCAGCCGGCCTTCAGCCACCTGGCCTCGGCCCCCCTGCTCCCCGCAGACCTGGTCAGCACTATGCCCCTGGAGTCCTGCCTCACGCCGGCCTCGCTGCTGGAGGACGACACTTTTTGCACTTCCCCGGCTGCCCAGCACGACGCCAAGCCGCCGCCTCCCGCTCTCCACGCGGTCAAGGACAGCTTCTCCTCAGCCTTGGACGAAATCGAGGAGCTTTGTCCAGCACCTACCTCCGCAGAGGCAGTAGCAGCAGCGGCTGAGCCGGCGGCCGGCGACTCCAAGGCCCAGCCCAGCCAGTCCAACGTTCACAAGTCCGAGGGGCTCCCGGAGAGCAGAACGGCTGAGCCCAAACTCATGGACCCGCTGCCCGGCAACTTTGAGATCACAGCTTCCACGGGTTTCCTCACAGACTTGACCCTGGACGACATTCTGTTCGCTGACATTGACACGTCCATGTATGATTTTGACCCCTGCACGTCTGCCGCGGGGGCCGCCTCCAAAATGGCTCCCGTCTCCGCGGACGAGCTCCTCAAGACTCTGGCTCCCTACAGCAGTCAGCCAGTAACTCCAAATCAGCCTTTCAAAATGGATCTCACAGAACTGGATCACATCATGGAGGTGCTTGTTGGGTCTTAAAAATATTAAGAAATATAGCAACTTTTTTTTTTTTTCCTGTTGGTTTTGTTTTCTGTTTTTTTGTTGGTTTTTTTTTTTTTTTTAATTTTAAGTACCAGTATATACACTTGGTAGTATTTCCATAGTCCCTCCCAGCCCCGATTCACAGCACTGTGCATGCATCCTTGCTTGCCTTTTTTGAAAAGAAAAGGATCACACTAGTTTTTGCTTCGAGCAGAGTTGGAGTGCCTTCATCCATGTATGACCACTTCTAATGTATTTTTTTTAAAGTGGTTCCTCAAGGAAGACCGAATATCCTGGTATAGGAAAGAATATGTATTGTAGACAATGTTATGTTATTACAAAAAAAAAAAAAAGAAAAAAAGGAAAAAAAAAGGTAAAAGCTAAGCACAAGGATTATGTTGGGGAAAGCTGTAAATTGCATGTGCATACTTGTCTATTTTTTCTATAAGTTTTATTGCAAGAGGTAAAAGAATTTTATTATTTAGATAATCTCAATACCATTTTAGCCCTGTATAGGTTGACTTTAGCAATTCAGCCTTTTGGAGGCATTAACCTGCTCCTCTTTAAGTGTTGCATTTACATGGCTGTTTAGAAACTGCTGCCCAAATTTATTTTATATTTTTGTACAGATTCTGCAGTTTATGGTATTGTTTTTTCTAAAAACAAATGCTGTTTATACACACAAAAAAAATAGCTATTTTGATAGGATTTGCTCACATAGTTCCTGCATAATTCAGATGTACAAGAACCACTTGTACTTTTATACAGAGTTGTAATGTTTTATATGTGTATGGTGCAAAGAGAAAATTGGATCAAATAAGCCTGCAGTCGGTTTCCCTGAATGCAAAACAAAAACAAAAGTGCTTTAAGAAAGGGCTGGGAGCTGCTTCTGTCGGAGTTTCACAAGTGTTTGCTCCCTGCTGTACCCACTGCGCACTACTGTGATTCCTGAAACTTAGAGCCATGTCCTTTTCCAACACGTACGTGAAGCAGTTGGCAGGAAACAGTTGTGGAACTTCACCCGCCGAGGTCCCGCCTTGCCGGGCCCCCATCCCGCCCGAGGTGGAGCCTTAACCCGGCCCAGATCGGCCCCTCCCGGCCCCGGGAGCTCCCGGGAATGGTGCGAGGGGGAGCCACGAGCCCGGAGAACACCGAGAGCCTCCCCTGGCGTCTCCCTGACTGAGAGAGCGGGGCTGGGAGCGTCCGCTCGCCCTTTCTTGGAGCATTTCTCCTCCCCTCTCCCACCTCACTGTGCTAAGTGCTGAAAAAAAGGCAGCTTCAGTATTAACTGCAGTGAAGCTCATCTCGTACCTGCACTGGATGGACTTGCTTTTAAATATCCATTGCTGTCGAAACTGGAGCCAGTCGTGTGACATCACTTGGCATCTCCCTGTAGAGTTGGGTTCTTGTATCAACTGTGTTACCTGCTTTACACTTTATAGACCCGTTTTACAAGGAATATACAGACACAGCTTTCTATGCATGGTCCCCTCCCCCATAACACCTGAGAAGTCTTCTTACTGCACCAATAGCTGGTTGGTTTTTTTTTTGTTGTTGTTATTTTTTTTTTTTCCCTTAAGTTCTTTGTGGTGTACATTTAATTTAAAAAGAAAAAAGAAAACAAACTGTTTGCAATGTATCATGCCTATTGCTGAAGTTGCTAATGGCATTTTAGTTTTCCAATGGTACTTTAGTCGTCGAGTGCCGGTTACAACCTGTATTGTTGACATGCCTATGGCTTCTTTAGGAATAACTTTTATATTTATTTAAGGAATTTTAAATTATGTTTTACGTCATTTGGCAATATCCAGTCAGTTCTGCTCCCTTCTTGTCATGGATGAAATTGGGTCTTGCCTGCCTCTTAAGGAGGCGGCTTTTTTTTAATAAATTGGCACTTTAAAACGGGCCATATATATTTATTAGTATATAGATAGATGTAACACAGATATGCACACAGACACAGGATGAGAGCAAAGACATTTTTGCAATGAAGGAACTCCTGATGGAAATGAAAAGCACCATGCACAGCAGCAAAAGGAGCTTCTGGCTCCCAGTTCATGTGCCAGGGAGAGACAGGGCTGGGGGAGGAGGGGGGCACTGGCCCGGGGAGGTGGGTTTGCTTTCTCCTTTTTCCCAAGCTGAACAACTGGGTTGTTGATGGATTTGCAGTCGTTACACAGACTAGAGAGAAAGGAAAGTGATTGCTTCAAAGGGAGAACCATTGACCAAGTGTGGCTTTAGGGACCAGGAGAAGGGAGGGTGGGGAAGGGGGCGACAGCTCCAGCTCCCACCCAGCCCTTGTTCCACAGCAGGAGAACCCACAGCCTTTCTGTCCCTGCACCTCCAGCACCTGGGAACATAATCCTGCACAAACCTGGAACAGCACCAGGCTCACACAGCAACTTGGTAGGCACTTACTGTGGTTAAAAACTGATTTACAGGACGCTGGAGCCGCCTGGTTTTTGGGCTTACTTAACTATTTACACCTGCACAAACACCACCTGCCAGGCCAAAGCTCCCATCAGTGCCCTGTTCAGACATCCTGCTGTTCAGGGGAGTCAGTTTTTGTACCCAGAGAGCAGGGGCTGAGCTCAAAATCCACTTGTCTGTGGCTCCTCGGTGCTGAAGTGCAAGTCCTGTGGCAGAATCCCTCCAGGAATCCCACGGGACAAAAACCTACTTGATTTGTGGGACTCAGCAGAGGCTTGGGAAGGGCTGGGGCAGGGCTGGGCTGTGGCTTTGCCCCTGCACAGTCACTGACTGTCTCTAGCTGGGCCTGTGCTGTGTTCCCAACAGCAACCAAGCATGGAATTTCTCTGAGACTTACACCAGGGATGGAGATTGACATAAACGTGCAATGAAGTGACAAGATGGGAGCAGAATAAAGAGAGCTTTGGATTTGAAGTGATTTTTTTTTCTTAAATTATTTATTCTTTTTTTTTTTTCCTTCTGTAAATATATTTATTTTATTGTGAAGCTAACAACATCTGGATTGTAACATGTACAGAATGTATGGTAGGAATGTATCCTCTTGTAGGAATGTAAATCTGTATGAAAAAGGGTATGGGAGCCAGATTCAGAAAGAATGAATTGAGTTCCAGTCAGGATATGCATGGATCACAGGATTATTTTTTTCTTTCCCCTACACTCTTTTTCTAATATGGGTCTGGTTGTTTGAAATATGCAAAAAAAGGCATGGAGGAGGGACAGGTTTATGTTCAAAATTAGTCCTAATCAGGCTCCTACCCCCCACTGGCTTCTTGAGAGGGGCCTCCCTTGGCACGCTACTGGAATCTGCCACTGAGGGCAGGAACAAATGCAATCATCTCCATCACGCAGGCCTGGGAAAGGTTTAGAAAAGATGATTTTTTTTTCCCTCCTTAATTTTTAAACACTCACGGGAGGCCCAGCAGAAGTCCCTGGGGGCTGGACTCCCATAAAACGGGGCAAGATGTTCCCTCCAGCCCCAGGAGTTGTGCCAGAGCCACGTCCTTGCCCGAAGGTGGGGCCGGGCAGGACGTCCCGTGTCCTGGGGCGGGACCTGGGAGCCGAGGAAGAGGAAAAGATCCCTCTTGGAAAGAGCAGCGGAGTCTGCCCGGGCTTCCCCCGGCTCCACCCGCAGGCAGCCGGGACAGCAACGCCGCCGTGTGAAGCAATCACTGGCAGGAGAAACTCGGACCTCGTGCGAGGTCATCCAGTTTTTCCCTTCAACGCCGTGTGGTAAGAGCCTGGGTTATTTAAAACTGATCATTTTGAATACGAAGTTTACACTTTTATGACCATTAAATCGAGTAAAATCGCAATGGGTCCTGTCTGACAAATGGTTTGATTCATTCTGGCGTGTTTTGAACTTTTTGTTCTTGTTACAGGCTTTCTTTTGGTTTGGTTTTGTTGGTTTTTTTTTTCTCCCCCCCCCCCCCCCCCCCCCCCAAATCAGGCTTCAGTATCCTGCTTCTGTGCAAGTTGCTTTCAATATTCAATATTAATTAATGAGACTGAACATTTTAAAATAAATTAGTTCTTTTTTTAAGCACTTTTTTTCTTTTTCTGAAAATAAGCCTAATGCAAGTTCTGGAACCTCCTTAAAAACACAAATTGCAGATAAAATCCCAACCTCAACTCCTATCTAGTTCTGAGCATATTCCATACTAGTGCCTACAAAGGCCAAGATTCTGGAAAAGGTGTAAATAGTGTGACATGTTCAGTGCATGGTTGTTTGAACAGGGCTTGTTATTGTCAAAAAATAGAAAAAAAAAAGAAAAAAAAGAAAAAAAAAGAAGAAAAAAAGAAAAAAGGCTGTATCTCCCCTTCCCCTCCCACAGACCTTAGAGCTGTGCCTTTTCTATGCAATATTACAGACATCTGAAACCAGATTACTGTATTCACATGTAGGTATGGGCTGTAATCAAAAATACAATTGGACAAATGTACATGGAAATGAGCAGTCTTACTTTTGTAGTTTTATATTATACAATAAACAATTAAAATAAATTCTGGCTTTGTTCTTTCCCTCCGCGAAAAGAGGGCGGTCAGGGGAAGAAGAAATGACCCCGTGAGGGCTGCAGGGAGGAGGGGTGGGAGGTGTCACCCGCGGGAGGTGGCAAGGGACAGGGGAGGGACAACCCGGTGTGACCCCGCTCCGCCTGACAGAACAAGAGAAACATGGCCCTGTGCGAGGCGTGTTCCGGCTGTGAGGCTTTTGTCCTCCCCAGCACGGAGAGGTGCCCGCGGCGGCCTTTTCCCGTGTGCCGAGGGATGCTCGGCTCTGCTGAGGCGGCCGGGGCTGTGAGCGGCTTCCCCGGGGAGCGGGACCTGCCCGCTCCTAATGCACGGAATGCGCCGTCCTTCGGGCGGGCATTAAATCCCAGCAGGAAACATCGGATACCTTAACCCACCGCTTCATTTATCGGTGTCCTCCCCGCTCCTCCAGGTGCCGGGTGTTTGCTTTCAGGGCCAGCCAGGAGGGAGATCTCGCCGCTGCCTTTGGCTCCAGCCTTTAGCGGCCGTGCCTGGAGCGCCCTGAGCCGGCCCCGGCCGCGCTCCTCAGCTCATGAGTCACCCCCTGCGCACGCCTCGCCCGGCCTCCCACACCCACGGGAGCACCAACTGCTCCATTTTGCATTTCCAGAGAACCGAGAGCCCAGCGGGAAAAGCAGCGAGGTGTCCCCGTCCCGACGTGCAGCATCCCCGGCTGCCGGCGGCTCGTGTTACGGCGCAGCGCCCGCGGGCTCCGCACCAGCTGCCGCCCGGGGACAAATGGCCACGGGGACACGCAAAGAAAGGAGAAGTGGGAGAATTAAAGGCGGCCCCGGGATTGAATTTCTGTCTGCTCAGCAAGTGCTGCCGGGGCTACGGAGCGAACCCTTCCCGGGGCCTCGGCTCGGCTCCCACCCAGGCCCCGACGGGATCAGCTCCGTACGGACACGGGGCTCCGAGGCGGGGCCGGCGGAGACGCCGCTGTTGCACTCCCGAAGCTGCCCCGGGTTTTGTTGTCACCTACCTTTTTAAGAGCTTATTTCCTCACTTGTGACTTGTCAGCGAGAGCTGCCTCCAGCGCAGAACATCCAGGCTGTGCACAGAGCCCTTCTTCCCCCTCCTGACGTGAGCGGCTTCCCACCCACTCCAACTTTCCACCTCAGCGAGGGCAATCCATCGCTCTGGGCTTTTAAAATGGGGAGCTGCTTCTCCCCGTAGTGTCTGCCCCGACCAGAGGGCAGCTCCAGGCACTTTTCCACAGGCAGCCCTTGCTCTGAGCCCACTGCAGGGAGCAGGAGGAAGGGGGAAGCAGCCTGGAGCTCGGCACCGGCTGGGTGAGGTTCAGGCCCGGGGCATTTTGTACCGACACCGGAGTAAGTGAGGCACTCACCTTGTTTCTGGAGGTGACAGGACTCTGGGGTACCCTGGGGACCCAAGGACAGTCCCTCCCTCCCTGCCTCGGGTGGTGCCACACTGTGGCCCGGGAGTGGCATTTCCAGGCAGAGGAGGCACCACAGCACCGGGCAGTGGCTCTTTTTCCTCTCTAGGCCCAAGCAACTGGAAGATCAGGGAGCTGAGGCCAGGCAGCCACAGCTTTCACAGACCTTGCTCAAATATATGCTGTGTGGGCAGGAGGACACCCAAACACGGCACTGAGGCAAGGAGGGGACAGCAAAAGCAGCACCCTTGTGCACCCCCTCACCCAGGAGGGGTAATGCTCCCTGCCTCCAGCCTGCACATCCATGTGGGACACATCCATGTGTTCCTCCAGCACTGGCATTAGGAACCAGCCCTGCTCCCACAGCACAGCCATCTTGTACTCAGCAGAGGAAACACAGCAGGGAAAAATCACTGGAGAATGAAATCCCCTCCTGCCACAGAACCACAGAGAACCCATCGGCTCACACAGCTCTGCTGGGATGTTGGCTCCACGGCTGAGCTGTGCAAGCAGCTGCTTCTCCTTGCTCCCCCTGCTCCTCACCCTCTCCTCTGGGCTCCTTGCCCCCTGCTCCCACTGAGCCCCGGGTCCCATTTGTCTCTGCAGGCTCCTCTCTCTGCCTGGTCCCTGCGTTCATCATCTGCCTCCTCTCCAGGCAGTTCCCTCCTTCCACAGCTCCCCCCCTTTGGAAGGAACTGCCTTAGCAACTGGCAGCAGGCCAGCAGGATCATGGGTTTTCCCTCCCACCCTTCCTTCTCCTGCAAAGAACAAGGTGGCCAAGGGAGGGGGAAGGAGCCACAAGGGCTCATGTGCAGCAGCCACAGGGGTTCTGCAGTGGGAGTGGGCTGGGAACACCTCCTGACTTCCACATCTCATCCTCTGGCACTCCAGGTGTGCCAGGTGCTCTGGGGTCAGGAGCAGGGAGGGTTCCTTTTAGTCCTCTGCCCCTCTCTCTTTCTCAACCACCACGTTCCCAAAAATCAGCTGATTCCTCCTCAAATATCCCCAGACCCAGAGCATCTGCCAGGGGAAGGAACAAAGCTTTCAAACAGCTCACTTCTGCATTTCCATTCTTTTTGGCCCTGCCTTTCCCCACCTCATGCTACTCTCCCTGGACTATTTCCTCTCCTTTTCCCCCTGTTCACTGGGCTTCCTTCCCCTCACCCTGTTGCTCCCCTTGCTTCCTCTCCTTCACACAGTTTGGCCCACAGCCTTCAGCCCTTGTCCCTTTCCTGGTGTGAGCAGGGATGGCATGGATTGTGTGCTTGTGCCAAGCCCTGCAATTATTAGAGAGGGGGAGGAAAAAGAGAAATAAAAAGAGCCTCAAACCTTGCTAGAAGACAATACTCAGGTAGGGTGTCACTCCTGCTTTCCTTGCACACTGCTTTCCTGTTTGCATGGAGGGATATTTTGGGCTGCCCCAAAGGGATTTCACTGCCTGTCTTGCAACCCTTTGGCAGAGCTAATTTGGCCAGCCTGGGTGGGTCTGCTGGGGTGGGAGGCACAGAGGGATAAAACTCCCTTCCCTTTCCCTGCCCTGATGGCAGAAAAATGCAGCTACCACCACCCTGTTCCTGCCTGCCAGGGTTAGTATCATGGCAAAGTGGCACCTCACTTCAACAAAAGGTTTCCACCTAAATCCTTCCCATGTCCCATGAAGGGCTCTGCATTTCTTGCCCTGCTTTGCTGTTTGGTGGGAAAACTTGTGAAGGAGATCTGCCTAGATTAACCTTAATTCAGGGATGTGAGGGGGAAAGTAGGAGACCCCACTGGGAAAATCCAGAGGGGCCACAAACCCAGGGGCTGTGAGTCCTGACTGGTTTGGTAGCAGCATTTTCCTGTGAGGGCTGGCAGCTGCCTCAGGACACAACTGGAAGGGGGGTTCAATTTCCAGCCAGTTTAAAGCTCAGCCCTCTGCTCCTGCACCTTTTTCTCCTGCCAGGAGTACAAAGAATCTGCTGCTGCTTCTGCCACCCTGAATGGGACTGAGGGACACCTCAGCCACTGTCTTCTCTAGCCTCAAGTTAATGCTCCAGTTCCAGGGATGAGGAGCACCCACTCTCAGTCTGGAGAACATCTGTCCTGAACATCTGTCCTGAAGGTAACTCCATTTTTAAAGCACTGGAGCATCCCACCCCCTCTTTGGTGGCTGTGGGGACACAGCTTTGGGCTACACCACAGGGAAGAATTCTCATGCAACCAAAAAGAAAAAAAGAATAATTAAATCACCTCATCACCTCTGCCACTCAATTTGGGTTATTAAAAAGCCTCGACTTGGTGGGTTAGGGATCACCAGCACACCCAGATTTACTTGCAGAGAGGAGCACAGCAATGATTTGGACACCCATGGTGTGTCACAGGGGCTCTGGGGATGGCAGAGATGCAGAACAGCAGCCACAGCACAGCCCCAAAAGGGCCAAAACGTGTCCAGTGAATCATCCACTAGGAATTGGTTCAACCAGTCTGGAGTCCCACACAGGAAAGCAAAGCCAGGACTGTGTCATCCCAGGGAAAGGAGTGGGGGAAAAAGGGAGAGAAACGTGCTGGGCAGGAGGGACAACTCCTCAACGTGGCCCTGGGGATGAGCCTGGAAAGGTGGCAAGTCCCAGCTTGCTCCTTCTTGCCAGAAACTCCCAATTCCTGCCTCCCCTCCCACACCCTGTGCTCCTGGTGTGACCTTCCTCCCAGCCCAGCCAGCACACAGCAGCACAGGGGCAGGGGATGAGGTGGAGGAGACTGGGGAAGGAAAAGGGCTCCAAGGGCTTGGGACTTGCCAAACAGAAGGGGATGGGAGGAAAACCAACCTTCTCTGGGCTGCTCCTGGGGCATGGCAAATCCACATGGCTCCAACTAACTTCACTTCATACCTGGGGCAGGGTAAGTCCTCTCCAAAGTTGAGGATGGAAAAGATGTAATTTAAAAATAAAGAGTAGTCCTCTCTCCAGGACATCCCAGCCTGGCTGGTGCTCACCAGGCTCAGGGCAGGCAGGGTGGCTCCAGCCTGCCCACACAAAACCAGCTTTGGCACCAGCTCTGGGTGCCAGAAGGTGCCCAGCTGGAGCTCTGGTGCTCCCTGGGACAGTGGCACCAAGGGAAAACTGCAGCCTCAGGAACACACACACACACACACACACACACACTGAGCCTGTTTGCTTGTGCTGCTCTAAATGCTTCAGTGCTTCAAGGGAGAGGCATCAAGATTTAAGCCTGAATTGATTTGAGATAAACAGCAGGAACAAACCCATTTTGGCCTGGCTCCTTCCTCTCCAGCAGACCTGCAGTCAGTACCAACAGGGCCCAACCATTTCTGCTTGTGGTGTTTGTTCTAAAACAACTGACCCAAACTTTTTTCCACCAGTTTTAGTGGAAAATTTGGCTCTGTTGTTCCAGAACACCCTTGTGCCATCTGCAGGTAATTCTCTACGCAGAGAGAACGTGCCCTGACAAAAAGAGTTAAACAACCCAACAGCTTGGTGTAATATATCATTTATCACCCAGAGTAACCATAAGAAAAGCACATTTTAAATGTGGGGTTTGACTGTGGTTAACCCTGAAATTAGGGACTTTCTTTCCTTGATTACTGCACTCCTCTTTTTTGAAGCACAGCTACCCCTAAAGCCGAGCTCAACTCTGCTGCTTTAAACCCAGCCTTTAGCATCAAACAGCTCCTGCAACTGTACCTGGGCCAGCAAAAAGGCAACACCTGAGAAGAAGAGTTAAAAACACTTTGTAAAACGCTGCCAAGGGAGGAAATCCAAGCACTCACTCCTGCTTTAGTGTCTCACACCACCCCAAGCAGCAGAATAATTTACCAACATATAAACCTTGGGCTTAGGGGCAGCTGCAGCACATAAACAGTCACGGTGGGGCTCTGAAGTTTCTCTCAGGATATGGGATATAAAGCTGGGTGAATAACTGATTTTTCGGTTCACTGGCAAGCCTGAAAAAAAAGTTTCGAAAGGGAAAAAAAAAAATTCATTTGGGGTCGACTGAAAACAAATGTTTCGCTTTGACTTTTCAGCCCCTTTTAACAAAAGTTGCTCTGAAGATGATTCCAAATGAAAAGTTGCTTCAAAGAGGAAAATCTCAAAGCCTTTTATGCAGAAAAGGCTGAAACAAAATAGGTTTGTTTCTTTTCTAGCTAGGGAAAAAAAAAAAAAAGTGTGGCAAATCAAAACAACTCATCTTCATTTTGCCAAAATTTGCCTTTTTTTCGCTCAAGATTTTACCCAGCTCCAGCACAAAACCAATTTACACATTCAATAATTTAAAGAGAGGCACTACTAATCCTGATGGAACACAAGTTTGTTTTGTTTGGTTTTAAAAGAAAAAAAACACAAAGCAAACAAACAACAACACTGCACAAATGTCCTGAAACTGAAACCCAACAGAAAGTAAGCCCAAAACCACTAAGCTTTTCTTGGCTCGGCCAGAGAATCTTATTAAGTCTCTGAATCATAGAGCCCCAGATTTGGGATGTTGTGAAAATTAAATTAGTCTTACTCCTTATTAACGAGGCAAGAAAGGAACCAGGAGATTAGGATGCAGCAAGTGGCATTGTGAGCCAACTTTTTCAGCCTGTTTCTTGCCTTTCTCCTGTTAAAACCCACAATTAGCAACGCCCGTGGTGGTTTTAATCTGGGGATGCAGGTTCCTGACTCTCCACTCAGCCTAATGCAAATCCAGGATTTAATGCCATGCCACACTGAGATTCTCATTTCACTCCCTGCCTTGTTTAGTTTGAAGCCTCTGCCTGCCTGGGCTCTGTAGGTGCATCTTACCCTATGGCTGTAAATGTTTAAGATCCAGGGAAATCAGGAGTTAAAACCCTTGGGACTTCCAGAGAGGACAAGTGGGATGGCCTCACCCCTCCCCTGGTTTTGTCTTTTTTGTTGGGAATTTGATATTGGAGTTTGCTGGATGGCTCTGATGCCTTGGGGGACAGAAACACTGCCCTACACTATGGCACCAGGGATAGAGATGGGATTTATCCAGATTTATTCACCCTTTCATTCAGAATTCCATTGTTTCACATGCCAGGGAAGAAGTGAGAGTGAGGCACCTAACTGCTGTACTTTTAAAATTCGTTTTTCTAACTGCTGTACTTTTAAAATTAATTTTTCTAATTGCTGTACTTTTAAATTAAGCCAGGCTATAGCACAGCTCACCTTCATAATTCACAGCTTCCAGACATCCCACCACACTCCTCAGTGGAAAGAAAGCAAAGAGCACATAGTCCAAACATCTCACCCAAGCTTGGGTTTTAAACAGTAGAAAAAAAAAAACCAAACAAACCCAAAACAACTGGTTTTCATATATCATAAAGACAGAAAGACAGGCAGTGACAGTTTGCTGGAAATTGTTTTAAGAGATGTCAACTGAAAGTGGCTTTAAACCCACAGAAATCCTTGGAAGGTAAAAAAAACCAAACCCATCCAAAGAAGAATTTGGACCATCTCAAATCACCACTACACCATGAAACCTTAGCCTTCCCCAGGGCAAACTCCAAAGCAATATTTAATGAGGCAATACTTCCATTTATCATGAGCTCATTTGAATAGCAGAGTCCCTGCACACTAAACCCAAGCTGCCTGCAGTGTTATGATCAGTGTTTTGTTGAACCAGCAGGGCTGGGGGTGAGCAGCTGAGCAGCTCTGCTCCCTCAGGCCTTCCAGCAGCTGAGGTGTGAAGGGCTGTCCTGCTTTTCCAGCCTCAGCTCTCCCAGGAAACAGGACTTGGAAGGAACCAGACATCTCCAACCCTGCTCAGAGTGAAGGGGAGATGAAAACCCTCCTGGGTGGATGTGGTTTTTAGCCCTGCACAGTGGGAGTGGGAGCCCAGGGAGTTGCAGTCACCACTTTTGTCCTTCAGGCAAAGGCAGCAGCTTCTGCCTTCCCCTCCAGGTTACAGCAGCCCACAGATCACACAGGGGCTCCCCAGCTTGATTTAAAGAATGAACAAGGTTGGTTCTGTGCAGAAGAGCATGGAGAGCTGGAGTTCCTGCAGCCAGGACCTCTGCAGTCCTTGGCCACACCTCTGGAAGAGAGGGGCTGCAGGGAGCTCCCAGCACACACATTCCTGTCCCTTGCACTTACTCCTGGTTTTTCAAACAGAGGGATGAACCAGATTTGCTCCAAATCTCCCCTGACAGACTTTTGGGAGCAGAGCTTTTCTCTTGTCAGAGGTCTCCCAGCCCAGGGTGAGCACACACAGCCTGCCAGGATAGACCAGAGCCCAGAGATTCACTCACTCCTTGGAAAACTGGACTTTTCCAAGAGTTCCTGGCCCTCAGAGTGCCAGGGGCACCCAATACCAGCAGGTGAAACCTACAGGAGATGGGATGTGGTGCCACTGGTTCTCCTTCCAGCAGGGAACAAGGAGCTGGGGCTCAGGAAGCACCCTGGTCACTGCTGCAGTTCCCATGTGCACTGTGCTCATGAGACACATCTGTACCAGCCCAAACAGCATCCAGGACCTCTCAGGATGGTTCCAGCTCCAGGAAAAGTCTCCCTGTATCAATCCTCTGTGTGTGTGTATCACCACATGTATCTGTGTATGATAATTATTCAAAACCAGCTCCTCACAGCAAACTCTAGACAAGGAAAATGGTCTGGGCAGCATAAATTACACCAAACAGCAAATGCAAATCCCTATTATTTGACATTGAAGTGGAAGTGTTTGGCCAGAGAGTTCAGCCTTGGGCTCATCAGCCCCTTGTGTGACCAGCTCCAAACATGCAGCAAACAATCACACTGTGACTGCAGCATCTTTCCTGACCTGGCATCTCCCTCTGCAGGAAACACACATCTGTAACTCTGGGGCTGCACTCCTGCAGTCACAACACCAGCTGCAGGAGAGCCTCAAAATCAATTTCTGTGAGTTACTTACTTTCCCACATGTGAGGGCTTCTCCCACCCACCCCTTTTTCTTACCCTTTTTTCGTTTTCAAAAGTTTGTGGGGAGCTGGTGACCTTCTGCAAGGCCAGAAAATCCCATGGCCACACCTAAGTTGAAGCAATGGCACATCTGAGCAGCTCCCCTTCCTGCAAATCTGTCCCTGCCTGCAGCTCAGCTGCATTTTATAAGGTTTCTTTAAAATTTGGAGAGTAGGGCTCTGCTCTTAAAGGTGGGAGCATTTAACTTGGGGCAGTATAGCACACCATTCATTGCATTACTGAATTTTTTCACTTTTTATCTGCTGCTAGTGGTGATGTTGTGCCCCTGCAAGCTCTCTCAGATTTGAGGACCATTTCTGATTTTGGGACTCAGCAGTGTGCCAGGTGACTGGTATCCATCCAGAGACCCAAATTCATGGGGGAAACCAAAGAGCACCAGAGAAAAGTACTTTTTCACTGATCAACCTTTCTGCAGCTAAATGAGGCCTGATGCCTTATCACAGGCATTTTTGGAATCCCAGTTGCAGACAGCATTTCCTGCATCCACCAAAAAGGGAATTTCTCCAGCAACAGAAGAGTAAAATTCCTCCTGCAAACACACTAAAATCTCCTTTACCACCACACACCAGGGCTCTTCTCACCACCACCTGCAAACCAGGGCAGCCACATCTTGATTGTTCACACTTGCAAACACAAGGGTGAATTTTCAACCCTGCTGCCCACCGGTTGGCAGAGTAAGACCAAGATGTCAGAGAGGCAGAATTCTGCACACCAGGTCTATTATTTCAGCTGTGATCCTCACTCCAGGAATCAGAACACTCAGGAGTTTGTTGACAACATGTCCTGGACTCTCTCCCCTCCTGCTGCAGTGGGCAGTGCTGCACCTGACCAGGTTATCTCCCTACACCCACTCCCAGTCTCAGGGGAAAGTGGCTTTCATGAAGAAATAAAAAATTTAAACACACACCCTGCAACATTCCAGCAGTGTCCTCAGACAGGTTCAGCTCCACATGGTTCTCCAGGGCACTGCACAAACCAAACACAGGGAACAAACAGGAGCCTGTGCCAGCTGCAATGGGCCTGTAAGCTGGAAAAGACCAAACTCTCTACCTCTTCAGCCCTGGACTGGGGAGAATTGGCTCAGGCTGCAAAGAGCTTTCCTGAGGGCTGAGCTCAGCCTGCTGAGGAGCTGCACTGACTGGAAACCTAAAGGACAGCTGTTTGTTCCTCCTTTTCCACCCTGCTTCCTCCTCCCCAGCCAAAAGAGGGGGAAAGTTGCCAGAAGAAACTTCATCTAGGTGGCCAAGGGTAGAGGGAAAGGGAGAGGACACCCCTTGGAAATGGAAAAGGGGGAGAAAATCTTCCTGTAGGAGCACAAATCAGCCACACAACTGCTCCTTTTGCCATTGTCAGAGGGAGGCAGCTCAGTCAAGGCAGAGTGGAGTAACCTGCAAGGCTCTGAACAGCTGCACAACACCCACCACCAGCTGCACGTTGATTCTTAACTGGCCTGAACATTAACTAAGTGACAAAAGGCTTTAGTGCCCCTAAAGGAAACACAGTCCCTGCACCAGCAAAATAACACAGCCTTGAAAAAAAAAAACAAAACCCTTTTTGGTGGTAGAATTCATGTGCAAACAGGCTGCAGGTCCAAGTTGCTGAGATTGGGACAAAATGTTTGATGATATTTGGGGCTGGGGGCAGAGAGGAAAGGGAGGATTTGAAGGTGTTGGGGGGACACTTCATGACTGCTTTGGATTTGTTTCCAAAACATCAATGTTCTTTATTTGTGCTAAGGCTCCCTGTAGTTTAAAAGCCAAAAATGTGATCTGAAAAGGCTTTATGGATCCTGAGCCAGCCTCAGCCATTTTTGAAAGTGCCTGTTAGGTACTTTCCACTCTGCTCTGAATTCCTGTAGAAGGAGCTCCCACATCCTTCTCTAAGACTGTTGTGATCCTTCTCTAAGACCACTGTGAGCAACTGAAGTGCTTTAGGGAGAGACTCAGCAAATCTTGGTGCCTTGTCTTCTGTAAACTCCTTGGACTGGTGAGCATAAAGGAATAAAAAAACCCCCAAACCAACAGTCCAGCTACTCATGGAGTGTCTGCACACAGCATTCACTTGTTCTTTCCAGGCAGTCTCCTCACACACCTCTTTTCCTCAGCTGAAGAGGACCTGAAAAACCAGCTCCAACCACAGCAAAAATGACACTTGAGACAATATCCCAGCTCTGCAGACCTCAGTGACAGCCCAAGGGGACACCAGAACACAGACACCAGACAGAGACAGTTCTGCCATCCCCACACAGGTGTCTCCTGCACCTCCCACTGCACCTCAATCTGCTCCTCTGATCACAGAGCTGTCCAGGGGCTTTGGAAAGACATGCTGGGATAAAGCTGTGTGGCAGGAGCAGCAGGACTGCCCTCCTTTCCCCTGTGTCACTGTGGCCAAGACTAGTTGCTCCCTCAACCTTACTAGGGGTTCTTTGGGCTGCTTATACCAATAATCTGCAGCTGACAATTAGCAATGTGGAATTAGCATGGGAGAGGCCAATTTGTCTGCTCCTTTTGCTACTGGAGTTGGAATCTGTAACAAACAAACTCCCCAGTGTGGCACAAGGTGCTGCATCCATGCCACCACCAAGGAGTTCAAGGAGAAATACTTTTTTTTGCCCCTTCACATTCTAGAAGTGCTCCCAAGCCTCACTTGAGGCACACAATCCAGTTACTGGATGGTGTACACCACCAGGAACCTCTGCAGGTCAGCAGGGTCCTGACAGAATCAGTGGAGCTGCAGAGGAACACTCAGAGACCCTAAACTAGGAAAAACACTTTGGTGAACATCTAGTGAATCCAGACATGAGACAGTCAGAATTCCCCTCTGCCTGTGAAATGTCTGTGACCTGTGCCAGTCCTTCTCAGATATTGCTGACAAAGAGTTGATCTTTGCAACCTGTCAGCAACACAGGGTTAACAACATATATTACATTTTTAAGCACAGGTTGACAAGGTGAAAACAAGAGCTCCATCAGTTTTGGATGCATCACACTGACCTCCAGTGCCCCAGAGCCACGACTGAGGATCAAACAATCCAAGCTCCTAACTGCTAAAAGCTGCATCCCAGAGAATTTAGCATTTCTGCACATCCCATAGGATGTGCATTCTCCACAGGAATTTCCCCAGACATTGACAACCCAGAGTTTTTTACTGTATATACAGCCTAAAACCATAGCAATCTATGATTATGTCATTTTACACTGTGCAAAATCAAACAAGGAACAGAACATAAAAAAATTTTTAACAGGTAAATTTCATTTCACAGGTAAGACATTCATATTGTTTTGGTCCTTCTTTTCCCAAATCAAACTGATTAAAAGCAGACAACCTTCTAATGAGTTGCAACCAGGCAACTCATGCTGGGTACCAAATGACAGAAGTGCACAGGTGACCTCCTAAAAAAAAAAAAAAAAAAAAGCTGGCATGGCCAGCTGCTTCCAGCCAGGAGAGCATCACACTGCACTGTGCCTCCTCTGCAGTTTCCACCAAGGGCCACCCCCATTCCCTTCCTCTGCAGGAAGCAGGGGCCCCTCAGAGAGGAGTTTCACTGCACTGTGCTGATTCAGAGAATAAATCTGCACAGGGCACGAGGCAGGATCAGGTGAAGACAGGAGGATATGTAAGCAACAACTGTCACATTGCAGACACATGACAGGACTGAAGCTGCAGCTCCAAATCCCTGGCAGAGCTTTGCTTTGGGAGGATTTGATTTTATACCTACAGTGAGCAACTACAGTGTACCTCCTTATCTAAAAATAACTTTTGAGAAAGGTCTTGTAACATCTGGACTTGTATCAATGCTACAACAGGCACCAGTGGCTGCATTTAAACCCCTTAGTCTGCAGTCCAGCTCTCTACCAACAGCAGTTGACAGCAATAGTGGGCCTGAGGTGATGCAGCTCCCACTCACCCCATGGCTGTGACACATTTCCTCTGCAGAACAGGAACTCAGACCCTTCCATCTCCCAGGCTCAGGGCCACATTTGGAGAGGAAAGCAGCCAGTGGGCACAGTGTGTGCACCTGTAATCCAGCCCAGGCTTTCCCTTCTCTCCAAATGCTCCTGCTCCTCATGCTTGTATCCCACTTTCTCCACCATCTGCTCCTCCTACAGCTATCCCAGCTGCCTACACTCTTCACCTTCCTATTTCCCCTACTCAGAGCTTCTGCTGAGCTCTTGCTTTGTGTTTTCTCCCCTGTTTTTAGCCCTGTGAATTTAAATGTGTTTCTTCCCATCTCCTTCCACATTCCAGGCTCTCTGGAGGGAGCAGACCAGGCTGCTTGCTCCCTTTAGTAGTGGCTGTGCTCTTTGACAGAGGCCAGAAGACAAAAAAAACTTCTCTGATTTTGTAGCAGACACTCCTAACAGGCACTATGCAATTATTAGATGACATATGCTTTTATAAGTTATATTCAAATGTATTTTGCAACTATCCTGTATTTTCAAAATGCTCTGAAATTTAGAAGATAAATATGCAGAGTTGCAGAATGGGCACAAAATGTAATGGTTGGACCAAGGGTGATTCATCTTACCTGCACTGAGTTACAACCCTCACATCCTACAAAGCCCACCAGATATTCAGCTCAAGTTGCAGCAGCCCAACAACAAAACTTTCCACGCCATGATTTCACTACCAGGCAAAATTCTGCACAACAACTCTGTGTGATGAAGAGTTAACTTCAGTACACACTCACTGCATCTGAGGACAAGTACACACATTATTTTGCAAGCTTTACTTCTGGCATCTCAACATGAATTTGCTGAGCTAATGATATCCTGAGAAGGTGTCAATGTTCCAGGTGCTGTGGGCAGTGCAGAGCTGAACCCCCAAGTCTCAGAGCACAGTGTTTGAGATAACACAAGCAGAGCTCAGCCCTTCTGAGCAGTCATTCAGGAGCCTGCAGCTCACTTCACACCGGGATCTTTGGACTTTGCTTCATGGCCTTGTGCCAAGGGAGGGAATTGCATCTGAAGCAGGTGTCCTCTGCTGTGCTGGACAGGAACAAGAGCACTCTCTCCTCAGTGACACCAGCTCTGGGGTGGAAGTGAAGCACCCTGACAGGTCTGGTGACAATGCACAGCGACACAAATGTGCACAAAGTATCAATGGCCACCCTGCCCATCAGGCTACTGGCAAGATTAAACCACACAACTCATGTCTGTGTCAAGGGGAACAGCATGGAAGGACAACCCCCAGGCAGCTGAATCTGTCAGCCAAAACTTTCTGCTGCCTGTACAAGACAGAGGAGAGAGGCAAGAGGATCCAGTCTGTCCATCCCACCATCAACAACAAAAAAAGGAGGCTTAATCTAGGAGACAAAAAGCAGTCCTACATTTTCAGGCAGGCAGCATCTACCCCAAAAGGCTGAATCTGGATGTAAGCTTTTGAAAGTCTGTGGGATGCAGCAAGAACATAAAAATCCCATGAACACATCCTGGGTATTACCAGGTTTCACCAAGTTTCAGCTTGGCACATCAGTCACAATAGAAATCTCCTTTTCCCCCTCCCCCAGCCACCAGAACTGCACTCAGAGACTGGAAGACAAATGGGCAGCTGCCTCTGGAGGCAATTGTGAGGAGACTAAAGATCAACTTGCAGCTGGCACTTCCACCCCCACCTCTCCTTAATACTTCAGTCCACTCTGCTGCCAGACAAGGATCATGAGTCAGCTCCTAAACATATTCTCCTGGAAACAATAGCTGTAGCTCAGTGCTGCAGCCATCCCACTGCTCCTGCTCCAAGGGACACGCCACAGTCACAGAAACAAAGGCACCAATTTTAACCTCCAGCAGCCCAGCACCAGAGCTGAATGATACAATAAACATGCTAAAGAATACTGTGCTAAACCTGGGAGATTAGCAAGGCTAATTCTGACATGTAACAGGCATGAAAGTCGGTGGTGTAATGAAAATGTGCAGAAACAGCAAACAGAAGTGGGTTTGGGGCTTTTAAACCTTTTTTAAACCTTTTCTGCTACAACAGGGTGCAGTTTGATACCACATCATTGTATGCTGCAGGACTAATTAGAGGGCAAAGGAGACAATTAAGCCTTTACAAATTAACTTTACCACAGCCATAGGAGCTGCCCTCTCAATTCTGAGCAGACACCACTCACAGAAACTCCTGCATTCACAGAGATGGAACCCCAGCACTGGTCTCTCAAGGACATTTCAAGAAGGTAAAAAGCTTCCTTTTGCAAGGACAACCTTTCAGCTTACCCAGCTGATGACATCAAACTCAGGCTTTTCTCACCCAAGTGCTGATAGACGACAAAGAATTCAAATAACAGATAAAAAAAACCCCACACCATAGAGATTTCCCAGAACTAGATATCAAGTGATGAACTGGTGGTGACTACTGAGCATTTAAAGAGCTGTGCACATAGTAAAGACATGGAAGGATCTATACCAATGCACCATCAAGAAACAGCAGCACCCAGAACATGCCTTACCTGCTGCCAGTCCACTGGGAGCCTCTGATGAGATGCTGCTCAGAGAGCAACAGTCCAAGCTAACATGAGAAGAGACTTCAGTGACTGTTGTTTTTCTGGTTTTTCTGTAGCTAAAAAAATCAGCAAACCCAGCTGTCCTTTCTCACCTCACCATAGCTGGTGTTTCTTAGAGCTGAGTATTGCCAGTGGCTTTGAAAAAGTCTCTAACCCCAAATAAATATCTCAGAGGCCCAAAATCTCTCTCAGAGGCCCAAAATCTCTCTCAGAGGCCCAAAATCTCTCTCAAGAGGCCCAAAATCTCTCTCAGAGGCCCAAAATCTCTAACCCCCACACTGCCCTACAAGCCAGAAGGGAAATTGGAGACACAAAAAAGACTGACTCCCAACACAATAAAAAGACAGGAGAACTGAAGGAAAATCCACTGCCAGGTGTGGTTTGTGGGACTGAGCAACACAAATGAGTTTTGCATCAATTTTACCCCAACAAAGAGGTGAGAGATGCACACATTCTGTGAAAAAAAAAGATAGCAGGCTGTATACATCTGTATCTTTTAAATTATTTTATTTTGTGTAAGCTAAAAGGAAATTTACACACTTAAATCTCAAAAGACCTTGGGCATGCATATTGACCTTTTTAGAGGTTCTTTGACATAGCTCTCTTTTTTCCATAGGAATTTCCCCAGACATTTACAACCCATAGTTTTTTACTGTATATACAGCCTAAAACCATAGCAATCTATGATTATGTCATTTTACACTGTGCAAAATCAAACAAGGAATAGTGGTACAACAGAACATAAAAAAAAAAAAAAATTAACAGGTAAATTTCATTGTAAGACATTCATATTGTTTTGGTCCTTCTTTTTCCCAAATCAAATTGATTAAGAGCAGACAACCTTCTAATGACCCAAAAAAAAAAAAAAAAGAGAAAAAAAATCAAGTGTTCAGACAATAATCCATAACTGGAACAAGAAGTTACTGACAGCATACCTTTCAAAAGGCTATACAGTGACAGAGCCATACTATTGAAGTTCAAGAACATAAAAACTGATCAGCCAACCAATCAAACAGGGGGAGGGGATGGGGGGGAAAGAAAAGGAAAAACACATCTTAAGCTTGTTAAAACACAAAAGAAATTACTGGGTTTTAAAGAAACAATAACTGAAAAACCCACAAAAGGGACAACATAACCTCTTGATTTTTTTTTTCCAGCAAGAAGTATTTTAATATATGCAGGAAAGAAAAAGTTGCTCAATGCAATCTGAAAGAGTCTTAAGGGGGGAACTTCACAGATTGTGAAGATTGAAGTTTTCATTATGTGTTTTATAGGATTTTCTTTTTTTTAACTTTTAAAAGTTTTTTAAGAAGGACACCACCAGTGTATTTCACAAAGACATAAATGTATACAGCCCAGCACAACAAAAAGAATAGATCTTCAAAAAGATTTACCCCCAATTATTTACAATTTTTCTCTAATATAAATTTAGGACTCCAGTATGTAAATAAATATACATTACTATGTATACCTTTCTAGTGCTGCTTACCAACAAATCATCTGAACTTGATATTTTTTTTTTTAATTAAAGCAAGATTGCTTTTTTACGACCCGCAGAGGGAAGAAGAAAAAAAAAATCAATAGAAAACGTCCAATTCACATCACTTTAGTCTACCTTTTCTTGGCAGCTCGTTGAAGGTGTTAATGTGGCTGGGAACATCAACACCTTGGCATGCATGAAAGTTAAGTCAGGAAGGCTAGAAATCACCTTGGCAGCCTCTTCACTAAGATGTTCTTCCTTTTTAGGCTTCCTGTTGGGGAAGAAAAGAACAAAGTGCATTAATCCAGTACCTGAGATCCTTGGCATCACTGAAACAATCACTGATTGAAGCAATGTTCTGGCAGCTTGTCTCCCACTGACAGGCACTTCTGTAAAGCTTCTTGAAGGTAAGTCTAATGTTATAATACCTACCTGCCTACCAGGAATGTGTTAACAGAGAGTCAGCAAAATGTTCCTGTGGATATTGTTGCAATAGGGAAAAAAAGTCCTATTCAAATGATAATTTTTACAGATTTTTTTTCTTTTTTTTTTTAGCAGCTTCAAGACTTACTTGAAGACACAACCATGCTCATATTCTAGAGATGAAACAGCTGGAGCATTAGTTCTAAACTACCTAAATCAGGTACAATTCTTCAAAAATGAAACGGAAAAGATCTTGAAAGGACATTAAGAAACTCCTAAGTTACTTCTCAATCATTTTAAAATTAAAAAAAACCCAAAACACTTAGGCTGTGTTTTCAACACGATTGTTGTCAGACTGCACATGTGATCCCAAAACCTTTTCTCCCCCTCAGGATTCAGCAGCAGGTGCCTCACAAATAAGTGTATCCACTTGCTTTGAGGTGCAGGAGTATGAGTAGCCACAGAGCAGTTTGGGAATCACCAGGGTTTACTTTGCCTTTTGCATTATTCACAAGAATTACTGAGCACAAACAAATAAAGAAATCTGAATCCCAAAACCTCACACTTCCCAAGAGAAATGAAAGCTGGCTCAGACTGCCACAGACCCCTCTCCTTTGGCCAAACATCCACACTTTACACAAATCTGGCTTATCTTTGAAGAACACTGCCTACTACCAGAAATGCTCAGTTTTCCAACAAACATTATTCCAGTTTCAAAAAGGCACCTGCTAAAAATCCTGTAATGATGTAAGAAATCCCAACTGAGTAAGCTCCCTCACCTTTGGGGGGGGAAGAAAAGCTGAGACAAAATGCTTGAACCAAAGAAAATGCTTTCCCTAAAACAATTCAGAAATTTCCTCTCTGTATCTGCTCTCATTTATAACACTTTAAACCAAGCCCATGAGAGGGTGATGGCCACTCCAATCATGAAGCAGCTTGTACTTTCTGTCAGCCCTCACTGAGGATTGTTTCTCCAGCTGAGCAGAGAGCAGTGGAAAGCAAGGGGGCTACATGTTTGCTTCCACAGCAGCCTCAGAACTCCTTAGGTGGAAGAAAAAAAGAGCTGGAGTCAAACATATCCTTGACATCTGCTTGTGTTGACCATCATCACTGATCATTGTGCTGACATTGAATTATCTCTTTTGTTTGCTACTTGAAATCCCCACTGGATGAAAGTTCTCTAGATGAGGCAGCCTAAATACTAAATCTGACTTACCTTCACAGAACAGCAATATTTTTTTTTTTTTTGCTCTACTGCAATGGAATTTCACGAGCTACTGACTAGGCAGATCACCAAATTCTGGAGGATAAACAAAGCTGTGTGCTGGATTTACTGAAGGAAGAAGCAGAGAGCCAACGTGCCTCCTCTAACAACCTCACAGTCAGCTCTGTTTGCACTCAAAGGACTATCTCTGAGCTGTTGAAATGTGGTTCTCACCCACCACTGTGTTATCAGTATCTGGGGCCACTATTAATAATCACTTACCACAAACCTCTTAAAGGTACAAACTCCTGATGATCAAGGACTTAGAGCTAACAAATGAGTGCTTGACAGAGGAAGCCAGGGAAGAGGGCTGCCTTGGAGATGTTCCTGTCATTGTTCATCAGATGGAGCTCACACACTCCTTGCTATTTATACTCCTCCTCCTCCTCTGCTCAACTGCAGCATGCTAAGGAATGGCACTGCAGGGTCCCAGAGGCAGCACTGCATTGCATGCCATGGTGACATGCAGCACCTTTATCACAGGACAGTGCCATCACTGCTGCTGTCCCAGCTGCTCTCTGTGCAGAGCAGGGAGCACAGTCAGGTGCCAACCTCACCAATTGCTCCCCTTCTGCCTGGGATGTTCCCCTCTGCAATAATTTATCTGCTCCAGTGCAGTGTAAAAGGTGTCTGTAAAGCTAAAGGAGAAGCTTTAACACACTAACACAGCAATCACTGCTTAACCATGACCAAGACTGAACTACAGATACAATCACTTGGTAATGAGACTCGAACCCTTTTTTGAAATCATCTCAGTGCAGAAAAGGGTGAGATGGCCAAAGTTCTCCATTCCCCAATGGAGAGAGGCAAATTCCTCTGCAATACAATAAAACTGGACACTGCAAGTACCTTTCTGGGTAACAATCAACACTTTTGGTAGCAAATATTATCAGGGCAACCCCAGAGTTACTAATTAACTCTGTCATTTTAAAAGACAAAGAAGCATCATCACTGCAGAGAGGTTTTTACCCTTAAAACTCAGCAAACTGTGATGTCCTTTAACAGAGGCAAGAGAAATAACTGTGCACTAACTTCAGGCACCACTTTTGCTGAAGATGTTCCTGTTGCCAAGAGCCTCTTTTGTTGAGCCCTGCTCAGCTGAGGGGAGTCTTGCAGAGCTTCTCCTTCTCATGCACTCCTCATTTCTGGGTGCCATGGCTTCAAGAACAGACCCCTGAGGGAGTGGACTGTCAGGGGCAGCTCTACTACTTCTGTCTGCTTTGGAATCAGGATTTTTGATTACAAAACCATGAAAGGACCTATCCCTGGATCAAAACAAGGTCTTTGCCTCATTCAGGTCTCAAAATAACCCTCTACAGCACACTTTGCCCCATCCATCTCTTCTCTTACACTAGGTTACATTCCCTCCCAAGAAGGACAGGAGGAAAACCTTACCCAAGCATTTGTACCAGCCCCTCTACCTGTAGGCACTAAATTTCCTTTTCAAAGGCATGTGAGCACTAAGCCACAAGAAATGACCCAGACTGAGAGGCAGAAAAGTTGTTGGAAGAAAATCTGGCAAGAAAGAGGGGATGCTTTGTCCATCCATCACTTGCATGTCACTGTTCTGTTTTGCATTCCAACTCCTTCCTGCAGCATTCAAGTCTTCCAGGGCTTCAGTCACCTCCCATGTCTGCAAAGGGATTTTAGGATAGCACCAGCAAGGCCAGGCTTTATCAGCAATAACGAGCTGATTAGAGAAATGCACTTTAAAAACACTCTGTAATTAGGAGTTAGCCTGCTCCATCCAACACCATCCCCAAGGAGTATTTCCAGTTTAAATGAGGAGGGTTTTGGCCATTTCTTGGAAAGGTATCAGGGCTCTGCTTTCCTTCAAAAAGACAGCAGATGAACTTTTGATCTCTGCCAGTTCTATGGAACCAGGCAAGGCTGGAGAGTCTCTGTGGAATGTTGCACTGCATCCCTGACCTTCAACACTTACTGCTGCCATCAAGGTTTCAGGCTCAAGCTGAGGGGGAAGTTTCCTTCTTCTCCCAATATTTTCCTGCTGAGAAACCAACTTTCTGGTTCAAGAGGTGGCTTTGGAACTAAAGACAGGGCTGTTTTAGACAAAGGTGACTCTTCAGATGGCATCCCACAGCTGAACAGTGGAATTTTCACTCTGAACTGTACCCTAAAGATCCTGAGTTCAGCCAAGTTACAGACAGGGATGGCCCCAGCACAACTGAAGTTGGGATCATCAAAGTGATCCCAATCCACTGGTTTTATCTTCCTCAGTTATTATGGATGTCTAATAGTTAATATTTCCAGGCTGGTGCATAAACCTCATTCTCACTGACCTGGCTGTACCCACTCACTCTTATTTTAAAGTCTCCAGTTCCTTACAAAAGCATTTTAAACATGGAAAAGAAAAACAAATTTATTACAAAAAGCTAACACTGTGCCACACTGTTTGGCATACTCCTGAGGCTAAACTTTCTTATTTCTCAGAAGGTTTCTTAGCTTGAAAAAACAGACTGCTTTTCTTTTGGGGAGCATGAAATCATGAAGAAAAAACACTTGATTTTTTTTTTTAATTTAGAGTTATTAAACTGTGAAAATAGCTAATCCTTGTGTGTGTCTCAACTCAGCCTTCAAGTCTGAGGCCCCAGCCTGATATATTGCCACATCACAGATCTAGAGCCAACTCCTGTTGGTAAGCAATGCTCTCCAGAGCAGGGGAAGAGCTCTGACATCTGGATAAAGAGCTTTAAGAGGACAAGTAAGAGCTTTCAAGTGCATTGTGGAAGCACTGGGGAAAAACCAAACTCCTCATATTAAAAAAACAGTACAGAAAAATGAGGGTCAACATTCATTTAAGCAAAGTTCCTTTGTAAACAAAAAGCTAAGACATCTTAAAGCAATCTAAGAGTGCAGGTACAACACAGATCCATTTGGAGTTTGCATGTCCTGCTGTGGTTACTTTTAAATTAAGCCTAGAATATAATACAAAAGTATTTCAACTGTAACTATGTTTTGTGATTCCTGAAAGCCAAACTTCCATTACAGTATCTCCAGGAAGAGTATGTGCACTCTGTGGAGAGAAAAAGAGGCAATCCAAAAAACCCAAAAATCAGCAAGAAGTGGGGAGTTCCCTCTACTGGTCCTCCCTTGAAATTTCATGGCTTATTGATTTCATGTTCACTTTCAAAATTATCACTGCAGGAAAACCAGGAACAGAGTTTTCTCAGTAAAAGAACATGTTTTAAAAGAACACTTGAAAATGACAAATAAGTCATTTTAAGCAAGCCAGCTCCATCCCACCTTTACTGTGCCTCCTCCTAAGGGCTGCTGCATGAAAACACATCTAATTTAAGAGTGCTGAATAAACACTAAAGCTCACATGGGGGTGAAGAAATGTTGCCATCCACTTGTTGCACACTGAGGCACACACTTCCAAAAAAACAATGTTTTTTACTTGGTAAAGATTCCTCAGCATTTTTTTTAATGGCTACAGACATTAATTATATTTTAAGATAGTCTAGGATCTACTGCTAAGTTACACATCAAAAAAATAAACCTAACGAATACAAGATTATAAATGGAGAGACTTAATTCTGTTCCCAATCAAAAGGCCAGACTTCAAGAAAGCCATTTGATGTCTAAAGCCTCTCTATTGATACTACCTATAAAAAAAAGCACAAAACTATTTCATGTGTGCTCCACTGAGGCAGAAATTATATCCTAAACCAACTCCACACTCAATCCTTAACCTGCAACAGCAAAATTAAACTAATGTTTGGTCACTGAAGTTCTGACAGGTGTCAGAAATATTTATGAAGGGATAAATATAGTCATAATAATTAGGCTGTTATCATTTTACTTGTGGAACATTCTGTATTTATAAATCACACAGAATCCAAGGAGAGTCTTCTGTCTTAGTCCTAGGTCACTGAACTGATTCAGTTTACCTTGCAACTCTCAGGAACCAGCTCTGGTGCACAGAAAGTTGCTTCCTCCAGTTCAGTTTTTGGCCCTACCTTTTCAACAGAGGCCCTAGTGATCTTTTTCCTTCAGCTCATAAACTCTTACCCATCTCATTTGAGAGTTCTGAGATAATTTGAAATAAGAACTACAGTACAATGAACTTCAGATTTCAAACCTAAAGCCTTTTGATCATTCAGGAACTTCCTGCACACACATTCAGGCCTCACATTTCAAGCCACCCTTAGAAAGAGAAGAAAAATGTGCAATGAGGATTATTTTGCAATGAAGATTATTTACCTTGTGGATGTGCTTGCCTTCTCCACTGTGGACATGAGCCTTGCAAATGCATCAGTCACTCTGCTGCTTGCATTGGAAGTTTCCAGTTTTGAGGTTGTCAATTCATACAACTCAGGATCCACACCTTATAGTATAAAATAATAATCAGTGATGGTTGGTGGCAAGGAAGAGTCATAATTAGTCACAGACCAACTTGCTAGAGACTGTTTTCTGTAAACATCTGAATCATTTATAATTTCAAGATCCATGAAAAGAACATGACAGAAACATGTTTCTGAAGCATCATCCTCTCTCTCCCCCATCCTTTTCCAGCAGCTTTTTTAGTTGTTGCACAAAACACACACCTTGGATCAAGTCTGGCATACAAGGTCTCAGTCTGGGAGTAAACAAAACCAGCCTGATTGACTTTTGAGAGTGAAACCTCTATAAAGATGTCAGCTGTGTCACAATGGATTGTTTCCATTGCTTCAACTCAACTGCCTGTATTAAAAGCACACTGCATGTTAACAGGGACCAACTCTTCACCTAAAGATTACAAACAACACTGGCCTGCAACAGAGTGCATTTAGCACCTGGCATTTCACTGGGGGGTTGTGTTGAAATTTTAAGTGAGGAAAAGCAGCTTTTATGAAATAGAGAAGTGGAATGGCATTAAAAAAAAGTTACATACTGATATGCACAGGACTACCAAAACTTTTAGTCTGTGTTCCCTTTTCACCTTTCAGGTATTCCTAAGGCATTAAGAATCTGAATGTTTCAGCCTTGAATTCCTGGCTTCAGGTATCTGAGGTCAGATGCTGAATTTTGACATCACATTTGTTGCAAATGGATTTCAAATTTTAGCAGCAGAGGTCATTCTGGAAACACTGCTAACAATGGAAATCTGTATGCAAAAATATATATATGTGTTAAATTCTATCTGTTTAATATCAAGCATCACATCTCAGTAGGAAGCAGCTCTAGGATTTTTAAGTATTACATACTATTTCTCAAAAAAAAAAAAAACTCTAGGAATTAGAATTACCAAAATAAATCAAGAGGAAAGACTGTTACAACAAATTCTGTTGTGTTTTAATTTGCTGATACTTCCCTAGTTACAGTTGAAACACTGGAAGCTGATGGTCCCATGCAGTGCCCTGATACAAAACCAGCATTTATTAATGTTTGCTGAGGATTGTATCCAGCTTACTTCCCAGGATCAAGATGCTTTTAGAAGCATTCTTGAAGAACCAAAAGATTACTTCTGGTTTCATTCCTAAATATTTATCAAATATTTATTTAATAAGTATTTTATTTATTAAAAATAAATGCCAGTGCCTATTGTCCTGCCTCTACCTGCAGCACTGTGTGTGGTAATAGATGATGTTAATCATCCTCAAACCTGCTTTGCAAGAGCTCTCCACCAGCAGTGTCTTGATCATTTATCCTTTTGGCACAAGTTAATTCTTCTTTTATTGTGAGGAAACTAAGCCGACCAAAATGTAAAATAAAGAAAATCATCTGGTTGATTAGAAAGTTGATTAGAAATTAATCAGCTGTCCTTTTAACAAATATATTTTTTTAAATGACTGGATTTTCACAGTTGATTTGATCCAGTTCCATTCAAAATATCCAAATATGTACTGTCCTGAGACCAGTATACCAAGACTTCTAATAATGTCAGATGTTTACAGAACTTAAAAGTAGGAAAAGGCCCAAATATTCCATAAAATATCCACTTCCAATCAGGGAGAGGAAGCCTTGAAGAAATACACTTTGACTTGCAGAAGCCTGAGAAATCCCATTAAGGTACAAATTGGAAAGCTAATTGAAGGAGGGATCCCTTTAACATGCAACTCTGCAACAAACATTAAATGCAACCTTGTAAGTTACATCATTTAGATATTCCCACTGACAGTCTTGTTATTGGGATGTCACTGCTCAATTTACTGCTCTTTTGGCACCTCTTACTCAGCTGCATTTATGTTAAACTGTTAACATGAAAAATAAAACAATACACTAAATCTGGGGGGAAATACTAGAAATTAGTAACTCCCTGTTCATAATGTGGAATGAAAATTTTTATTCAAAAGTTATTTTGAGTAAAGAAGACATCAGACTGAGAAGATTTCAGTGTCAATCTATGGCAAGTAAAACTAAGTCTCCAAAGAAAGAATAAACTTCTACTGATAAAAGTATCTTCTTTAAGCAAAAATATCTAGCAATTTGTCTTTCAATTATTTTATGTATTTTTAAAGAGTTGCATATTCTCCATTTCATTCAGATGATGAGAGAATATTTAAGGAAACCACTGCAAAACCTTAATGAGATATTGAAGGAAAGTTAGCCAACCAAACCCCACACAAAGCTCCTAAACACACACACAAACACAAGAGCTGCAAGCCATGAAACAAATGACTTTCCCAGAAACAAGTCAGTAAGAAAAAAAAAAAAAACAACAAAACCCAAAGCCAAACCAAAATAAAGATAAAAAGGGGGAAAAAAATTAAAGCACTATAGGGCATACTACAGAAGGTGATACCTGTAACTTGATGAAACAACAACATAAAAAATAAAATGCAATAAAAAACTAATTCTAATTCCTCCAGTTACCCCTTCCAGTGTGCACACCTTCTGCACAAGCAACAATGCAGGTACCCAACTACACAAGCAATAATCCATGTACTGGGCACTGGTGACTTGTGTCAGTGGATTTGCACACACTTAGGAAAGAATCTGTAGGATTCAAGCACCTTGACTTTGCTAGCTGTCACTTCCATGACAAATCTGCCCTCTTGCATCTGATAATGGTATTTCTCAAGGGTGGAATAAAAAAAATTTAGATTGCCATGCCATAAAATTGCTCTCAGTGATTAGATTTTTAAAACTAAAAAAAAAGTGTGTTTCTAAAAACAAAGAAATACCATAATAATTATAATCACTTATCTGAAATGTGGGAGGACCCCAAACATCTCATGAATGGATTATAAAAACTGAAATCACTAAGAGGAAAAGTATTTTTCCTATGAAGACATTGATTATCATGGCTTCAGGCACTGCATTGAAGGAGTACTTGCCTTATCAACTTAACCTGTGCACTGGAACAAATCCCCAAAGTGTTCCCTGAAATTCCTGCAGGAATTTATTCAAGTGTAGGTTTTCACAAGCTCGTGCAAAATACTCAGAGCACGTAAAAACCACGTGATAAATTAATTCAATTACTGAGTAATTCAATGAGAGAGTAGTGTCTTCATCTCCTTTTTAAGGGAGGAAGTTGCAGATAAAGTGCTTTGGCTTCAAAATTAACATCCATGAACTTCTAATACCCCACAAACATGCAGCTATCCTTTTCTATTACAAAGGCTGTTAAAACACCTTTTTCACTGTATTATTAGTAGCAGTCCATGACCTCCTGGGCTGTGATGCATCAAGGTTGATAAATTTATATTCACACATGACTTTCAAACATCCTGCAATTTGGAGGCACTCAGAGAAAAGAGAGCAAGCCTCATATTTTAGGAACTGCCAGCCACATCTACATTGATGTAAATTTTTGAATTTCCTTGAAGTGCTTAGAAGAATTAACTTCAGGAATTTCTAATTTGGAACAAGTGTTTTAACACCTTCTTTGCAAGAGCATAAAAGCCATTCATTCCTTCAGCAGGTGACAAATACAGAGCTGACAGTACCTTTTAAATACTTCGTACTCGATACAAAACATCAGAAAACAGAACACAGATTAAAGGAAAAATGCAGTAGAGAGACATTTTTAGAGAAAAGGCAAGGTAAAAACTTCTCCTTGTTTGTAGGAAAGTCAAGTGATGTGCTCATGCTTTTTTTTTTTTTTTTTTTTCCTTAGTAAGTCGTTATATTCTTACAAGTTGTGGTTTGAACACTCTGCTGACCTGGGATTGTGGTGGTGCTGCTAGAGCTACTGTCATCCACGGGCCCAAAGAAATCAAGGTTCAGAAGAGTGGAACCTCCACTAGCTTGAAATTCAGTGACCGTGTTGGTAGGCAGCCATATAGAAGGTAAGCCAAGGGAGGGGTTTATGTGTAAAAAGGGGTAAGACACACACTTGAACATGCAAGTTATAATTAGTACTCAGTAGGCAATTAAAAAAAAAAAAAATCGACATGAAAACAATGCTTACAGTATTAGTTTTGTACCTTCTAAAATGTTAACAAACTTAATTCAGTGCACGTTTTCCTCAAGTACAATGCAGCAAGGAAATCAACACTTAGTAACTTTAAAATAGAAATATTTATTTCGATCTAGAAATGAAAGAGAACCAGCACGACCCAGAGAGAGAGAGAGAGAGAGAGAGAGAGATGTGACCAGTTAAAGGGAAACAATATATAGGTCAATTGATAGTTAAAATATAATGGGCTTTTTCTCCCCTCACTGAAATTGAAAGCCATTCTTCCATCAGGAAAACTTAGCAGAGCCTCAAATAGCAAAGAACAAAAAGAAAAAAAAAATTAAAAATTTTATTTAGCAGCTTTAAGCTATTAATTATCATTATCTTAAAGCAGTGTGACCACTGGGTAACAAATGCCCCTCTTATGTCCAGTTCCTCACTGGCAAATTATACTGTTCCCCTTTAGTACTAAAACAGAAATCAAACCAAGATACATTTTAAAGTTGTTTGTTAAAAAGAAAGCATGATGATTTGACTGAAGTAGTAAGACACCAGACAACAGCAAAAGGGTCCATCCAGGCTTTCCTTCAGCACCATGATATTGCTATCCAAACCCTTACAGCCCACACACTCTGCAACAACACAGTGTGGGCAACACCAGTGCAGTGAGAGATGCACTTTTATCTGAGCCTGCCTTTGAACTCGTGTGGCATCAATCAGTTGCTGGCAGCAGGCTCCTTGGAAAGGAGTTTCTTGATATGGTTTCTAGTCTGTCCATCAAACAAGTTTCCAGAACTTGTTTTATTTCCTTTGCACGCACTTACATTTCTGACACTGGAGGCAGTGGCACAACTCACTTTGCTATTGAAACAGACATAGGTGAAGGGTCCTTTAGGTGATAACTATTTACATTTACAAATACAAATAAGTTCGTAGCTACCTCTTTAATATATTAGTTATAATTAACTCTGTAGTGTAAGCAAAAGTGATAATGAACGAAGTCACATTTTTGAAATATAAAATTATCTTTACATCTGAAAACTTTCAGCTCAGGAAGTGGGTATTTTGCAAACAAGTTTGTGGTTAAACTATTGTGCTTTGAAGTAGCCACTATACAGAAGTTTGTCATTCAGAGGATGTCTAAAGAGATAGCTGACTGGTGAAAAATACTTTGAAAAAGTAAAACTCATCAACCTAAAATGCTCATTTGTTCAGAGATTCATTATAATCTGCAATTATACATAATGAAGTGTTAATATTGCCACTGTGTCACTAGCATATGGCAGGAATCTAAAATAATACTTAACTTCATATTTTTCAAACTATGCAATACTTCACATAAGGGGCAACTGTTAACCAGAAAGAAAGCCTGAATTTCCAAAGTTAGGAGTAAGAAATAAGTATTATATATATATATATTATATATATTTTTATATATGTGTGTGTGTATATATATATCTTAAAAAAATAATCAGCAGATAGATGTTTGTCTGAACTTTGTAGCTTTCTTATCTCTAGCTCTGGTGCTAGAGGCTCTACGGAGAGACGTACCATCTAAAGGGTTAGTAAGGCCACTGCTACTCCAGTCAAACTGGACAGGTGGTAGAGATTCCTAGAGTTGAAAAGTCAGAAATCAGATTTTACAGTCAGTTCAGGTTACAACAATGCAAAGCAGTTCAAACAACAGATTCTTTAGCATCTAAACACTAAAAAAAAAAACCCTAAATGATCAAGCCCCAACTTTTGGAGAGGTGTGTATTTTCATAATATGCACTAGAGATTCAAAGTAGATTTATTCTACCACAGGAAGTCCATTAAATTCTGAACAGCACAGATTAGGTAACTTCTAACTCAAACGAGATTTGCAATTTAACTAAAACATATGTATTGAACAACAAACCTTAAGGCATAGTTGAAAATGAAACTATTACTTCCAAGGAAGATGAGGCACTTGGCATAGAAAGTTATGTATACACAAGTACAGGGCAAATTCAGAACAGTGAAAGCTGTCCGTGCATCCATGCTTTGTCTTGATCATATATATTATTTATCATCAAAACAACCCATCATTCTTTTGGTTTGTTTTGCTCTTAAGAAACATAATCCCCACACACAGGAGGGACAAACTATCAACACCCTCTCCACTCCACCCCCTTCAGAAACAAAAGTCCTGTGATGATATATCCTTTCACACATCAGTTAAATCATCCTGATCTATATACAAACCATTGGCAGCAATGCTTGAACAAGGGGAGTATGGAAACATTGACTCCTCCTTCTGGGAGCCCACCCTTGCCTTTTGATTTCTTCTTGTTCAGCCTTTTTTGGACACAAGCAAGCAGCAGGGACCATGCTCTACAGGGAAGGTGCACTGTCCTCCTGTACTGTCAGGACACAAACTGATGGGACAGCAGCAGAAATGTCTGAAAGAAGCTGAATCTTCCTACTTCTGTACTTGCACTCTGCTCTCTCCCCAGTGAGGTCAGCTCTTGTGATGCACTGGGAAAGGATGTGCCCTCAACTTCCAACCAAACAATCACAGTATGAAAGAAAAGCAATGAATGTTCTCAGCAATGTTTTTTTTAAAAATGCATCAGTATTTGTTAAGCTTCCAGTGGCTGAGACATATCTCCTCTTTGCTTTTGTAGAAAATCAGCCTACATTTTCTTAATTTTAAAACTTCCAACCATCTGACATTGAAGAAAAATGCAGATTCACTAATTGAGACTGTAGCAACTTGAGGTAACTTTGCAGCACAATTAAGCTCACTGCAAAAGGCATTTCCTCAGTGCTGGATGTTTACAGGAAGCAAAACAAAGGGAGCTGGAGATTTCTGTTTTTACTTATAAGAAAGATTTTTCTAAGCAAGACATTTACCATCCAATGCCTTAAAAATACTTTCAGTACTGAGCACAGCTTGAACAGTATTCTCTCCATGGAGGTTAAGGAACTAATTCTTCACTTTTTACTTTGCTTTGGGAATGATCTTACTGGCATTGAAATGATTTGCATGTAGATATAATGTCAGCAGTGTGAAAGCTCCACCTGATGAAGAAATGATCACTATCATCAGTAGCTTGTTTGAACTTTGTCACATTTAAAATATATTAACATTAAAAGGAGTTTGTAGGAAAAGAAAAGGGTAGTGAGTATGATAATTTTGTAGCTTTCTGCCCTGAGCAAAATGAACTGAAATTGAAACAAAGTGGCTCCCTACCAACTCTCTTAGTGAGGAAAACACCCAGGAGATTTTGTGTCAAAGGCCTGAGTCAGGACTGAGGACTGTGACAGAGCTGCAAGGAAAAAGTGGCACCAATGGCTTGCTAAATCTTTGCCTTTAATGATGGCTTGGCTTTCAGATTTGACAAGGAAAGGACAAAGGACATGATAAATTCTTCCTAAATTGGGAAAAAACGAGTCTGACTCCAAATCAGTAAGAATATACCAAGTATATTAGTCTGCTCTGTGGGATGAGGCCACTCTGCTGACTTCAACTACTTTGCCAAAGAGAGGGTAAGTAAAAGCAGCCCTCACCTACAGGGGATGCTGGCAAGCCCCAGTCTATACAGCAGCAAACAAAGTGAAAGGAAAAGGCAGAGGAAAAAGCAAAATTAGCCAGAAAGCTTTCTGCTTCTAATTACCTCAGCCCTAAGAAAACTACACTGGGACACCTGAACACAGGCATTGAAACCTCAGCCAATGGGAACATACCCTGCAAATGGGAATATAATGTTTAACCTTTCTGAAACTGTGAGCTTGTTAGGCTCCTGCAATTATGATTTTAATAACATGCTTAAAGAAAAGTGCCCAGTCTAGGAGAAAACTGAGAAATGGAGCACAGTGCTTTCACTCCTTAAGGCTTCCATCTTAGATTACAGGACACAGTACAGAAATGAAAAAGCACACTCAGCTGTCAGAGGACTACTCTGAATGTTAAGGAAGTAAGAAAGAGGAAATTAAAATGCCTGCTGGTTTTACTGCATCATATTTCACTTTGATACAAGCAAGAGATGTTTTCACACAGTAATTTTAGAATGTATTATGTAAGAGCTCTTACAATCCAAAAGAGTAAAATGTAAATGTTTGTGTCTGTGCCAATAATTACCCAAGGAAAATTAAACAAAATCTAAAAAAAGGAAGCATTTTGCTGTCTTAAAGCTGGGAGAAAAGAATAAAAGGACTTGTAATACAAATACAATGTCAACATTTAGATGGATCCCACAAATGAGCATCATACACATTCCAGAAAAAGCTTCACATGCATGTAATTCATACATTCCACTGTGTGTATTCACTGGCAAAATTATATCACTTCTGAAAGCTGCTCTTTTCAGACAACCCCTTCACACAGCTGCCATCTGACAGAATATCAAGTTTTGTAGAATCTCTTACCTGCAAATCTTTCTTACTCTGCCAACAAAGCTACACACACTCTTGGATCTTTCTCACATGTATAACTGGAGAGCAGCTCCTGATGGAGCCTCTGGCTGGTGGCCAATCATGTGGTAGTTTGCATCTGTCATTGTCAGAAGTCCTGATGGTCTCTTATGTAATTAAGTGTTTTTAGACACTGTCACCCCACGGGGTTTAATTAAGGTTCAGTCCCTAATAGCCAGCAAGTGTAAGATGTATATTTCTATTATAACCTGATCCCTAATTCAGTGGCTTACATGCAAGCAGATGTGCTGTAATGGGCACCTGCAGGAAAGAATCACTGGTAATTCTCTTCTCAAAAGGACACTGCAGATTTTTATTCCAATATAAAACTCACTAAGTAAGACTTGGCAAACTTGGTAACTCTACCAAAGAAACATAGTTACAAATGAGGAGGAGAGAGGAGGAGAGAGGAGGAGAGAGGAGGAGAGAGGAGGAGAGAGGAGGAGAGAGGAGGAGAGAGGAGGAGAGAGGAGGACTGTGAAGTCTTTGAGACACCATGCCTAGATCAAGGCAACAGTAATCGGGATTATTTCAGATTCTGTTTACTGCCTTACAGTTATGAGCACAAAGGAAGAGAGAAATAAAGCCCTCAACTGTCAAGATAAACAACAGATTAAAGAAGAATTTAGATGCTACCTTCAGATATAAAAGAGAATGACTCTACAAAAATCATCTTTATACCATAAACTAATGTGACAAACCAGTCAGTGACTTGCTTGAGAACTCAATTTCAAAATCCTTGTCTTTACAGCTTAAATGCCTCAGATGGAAATCTGTCCACTCTGTTTCCACAGCCTAACTCAGTGAGACCCACTGCAGGGAATGAAGGCAAAACATTCAGAGTTTCTATCACAACTAGGAAGAAACACTGCAGTTTATTTGCTGCTTTTTACTTCATTCTATTAGTTCTAAAGTTTCCATTTTAAATCTCTGCATGCTTTTGTCTGTTGGCCTACAACAAAAACATTTAGGAGGCATTTCTGTGCTTCTAAAAATGTTCTTTCTGCTGTTATTTTTGCCTCATCAGTCTTCCAAAGTCTTATTCCCTTAGCAGGAAGTCATACACAGACACACAGACACTGATCTGTATACAAGTGCCATAACCAGCCCTTGAAAAGAGGAGAACTTTTCCTTGAGCAAAGAACACAAATTTATCAACCAGAGCCTCTCCTTCCAAAGAGAATGTCAATATTCTGAAGTTTCTGAAAGCAGGGATAAATCATCATTCTGAAAATGGAAGAATTTAGAAGTTTAACTAAATAATCACACATGAACCAGGTACACTTAAGAGATACTTGAATTGCTGCACCTAAATAACTTGCATTTAGAATAAGTAGTTTCAGAATAAGAATAATTTTAGAATAAGAAGTTTCAGAGTCCACTAAAACTGCCTGTATTTTCACTGAATATTTTAATAATGTTTGTAGTATAGCTCCTAGTGAAATGTTTGGGCACATCATCTTATTAGCAGGACAATCTGGAATATTCTGAAAGAGCCACTTGCACAATGTGACATGAAACTGGATTTTCCCCAAAGGAAACAGAAGCCACCAATCATGGACAGAAGATGAAACCAAGAAAGAAAGGAGGTCTCTGAGGTGGAGAATTGTTCATGCCCTGAAACTTTTGGAATGTCATCTAACTGCAGCCTCCTAGAGCTCTGAATGGTTACAGTCTCTAACTCACCTCTTCCTCAAAAGCTTATTTTAGTATTTATGTTTTTGGAAAAGGCAACCTAATGCCAACAGTGCAGACAGACAGCACTGAAGCTTCTCTCATGTATTCATGGAGCCACGACTATTGAACAGAAATGGCCTTGTCAGAACAAGCTTTGGGACAAGATTATCAAACTGTGACAAGCAATGGGAAATTCTGTAGAGGAATTCATAATCAGGGAAAAAGAGAGACTTTGGTAAGTAGAGGTTCTTATTTTCAGCACTGTGACTGTCAAGCAACTGAGAAAATGGCACTTGTCAGAGATGTTGCTTCTTCAGGCTCTCACAGCTCTCTACACTGTTTAGTGTATGGTTTAATTTATGTTTGTCAATGCTACAAAAAGACTGAAAATTTCCAACTTTCTTACCACACAGTAGATTTCCTCAGGTCAGACTGCTGGCAGCAATCACAATTGTTACCTCTCCTTATATCCAGTTCAGCTGCTAATTCCATCACATATGAGGAGCAGCACAGGAAGCACCAAATGTGTATTGCTGTATAAAACAATGTTAGCTCTGAGCCCACTGACAAACTGCTACTCAACAATGAAAAAAGAATTCTCCTCTGCTGCAAGCACATCACACTCAGAGCTCTGCAGTGTGGCAGAGCAAGGACTGCAAGAACATCACTACAGTCACAAGTACCTACTGCTAGGGTGTAGCCCAAGAATAATTCTTCCTGGAATGCTTTCAATCAGAAGTCATGAGCACAGCAGGGAAGTGAAGATGCTGGGTGGATTAAACAAGACCTGCACTAAGGAGGGACACAGCTGAGCCTCTGAACATGTACTGAGCATCACTGAAATGACATGGAAAATGAAATATCTCTGCATGAGCTTGTTGATAACCACACACACTGCAACATGTATGGCATCCAAGTGCTCTTCTAATATCCTCACATCAAAACAACAGCAACAGAGGATTTGTGAAATTCAAAAGCTCACTCCTAAACTCCTCTGAATTCATTTTGTATCAGACTTTCAAGACTTTCAACTGTGTGTAACAGGTAATTCAATAAAATCTGGCACAAAGGGCCAAGAGAATTCATACAATCAAAAAGTCAGACACGTTTGCTTGTAATGACCACACCCAAAATCCCTCTCTGGGCAGCTGGGCTGCTTTTCATGACACTCTGAAGAAGTAAGAAAGGGCAAAAGGAAAAGAACATGAACAGTATCAATGTAAATAGGATCATTCAGGAAATCAAGGGCTAACCAAGACGTAGAACAACAAGCTCCAGAATAAGCCAAGATGAAGAACTTTAGCCAGAGGTCAGATGAGTCTAATATTATATATAAAATCTGTCTCACTGCCCACTGCCTTGGAGCAAGCTGCTGTAACAAAAAGGATCATCAGGACTCTGAAATGGTGGCACCAACTGCTCCAGCCTCATCACAGGGACTCCCAGTCACACATGAAAAGCAGATCCAAGAGCAGGACTTCAACCTGACACAACCAACACCTGCCTTTTACATCCAGGTGTCTTTGAATACACCATCTAGATATTTTAAACATAAAGAAAGAGACAAGGCATGGCATTATTTCCCTCATGCTTTCTTTTCCCCTCCTCACTCTTCCCTCTCTGTTTTTTACCTGGAACTGATCAGATGCACACGTGTTCATCTCTGGTGATACAGGAGGTGTCTGTCCTATTGAAGCTATTTTTTCTGCTGCAGATATTGGTTTCAAAGGTTCCTTGGTAGGTTCTAACATACCCTGAATAAACCAACAAACAGAGAAATAATCTAATTTTAAAAAAATAATTACATGAACACACAAACACACACACATTTACAGACATTTCAAGAACTGCAGATGCCAAAAACTAGAACTAGGTTTTTAACTAAGGGGTTAACCATGTATTTTGGGGACACTTTCACTGTGTCCAGAGGGGCAGGAGTAGATGGAGCAGGGGAAAATCATCCTGGGTCCTCAGGCCTAAGAAACATTTTAGAGCCAGTAACAGAAACCCAAGTGTTGAGCTGGAGCCTGCTTTCAACTTTCAGTAATGTAATTTAAGCTGGAGAAAACAGTTACTTGATAAGGTGATGTCTTCTCCTCCCAATTGTGTGTAGACTATTCCAGAAATATCAAATGACCCCATCACAAAAGTACAAGTGCATTAATTGCATTTCAACAATTAAGTAATCCACAAGAAACAAATCAAATGATCAATTTTCAGAATGATAATTACTGAGATGGAAATAAATGCATTAAGAAGCATTAAGAAAATAAACTCACATTTTCAACTTGAAGCAAACATTTCAAATATAGATAGTATTATGAAAAAGGTCTGAAATCTGATATTGAAAAAAAAACTGAGGGTGAGAAGATGTACAGAAAGCCCAAAATTTGCACTGAGACATGACAACCACCTGAGAACAATGAGAAACCCCCAAATAAAAGCAGGGGATTTGCAATGACACCATTTTAAACCATTTTCAGGAAGTCACTTGCCAAGATCAGCTGCCCCACAAATGCTGCTACACCATATTAAGGGAGCTTTGAATTTACCCACCAGTTAAATCTTTCTTTTTGGACAACAGAGAAACACAGAAAGCAATGTGGCAACAAAGCAGCAAGCAACTTTATTCCTACTATCACTGCTGTCCAGCTTATTGTGTGCAAAAGCATATAAAAATTTAGGAGCTAATTAATCAGCAACAACAATCTGGTGCAAAAAATAACTGCATGTGTAGCAAACACAGTCCTGCTCACAAACAGGAAGAAAAGAGCAATATCTCTGAGTTGTTTTAACTATCTGTATCAGAATGCCATGTTTACATGCAAAGAAGTACATGAGCTGACCTTGATGCATCAGAAAACTGTAGAAGTCACTCTATAAAATTACCCTGTGTGATTAAATCAGCCTCATATAAACCAAAGAAAGCTATTTTTTTTTTTACTATTCCATTTGTGGATGATCATATGAAAACATAGGTGTGTTTGTATGTGTGTATACATATGCATGCACTGTTTGTTGAGAAAAAAAAAAGAACATTTATTCTGCTCAGACCAGCAAAAATCACAAACCTTATCTTCTCCTGTTTTTACTGAATACTTCTTTCACTTAAAATCAAGTATCTGCTCACACATAATGAAAATTATTTATTTGGTAATTCTTTTCTAGCATTTCTACTGATGCCTAAGCCATAACTGTACTTACAAAAATATCTTTCAGCAGACTTAGTGCCTAATGTCATTTAATATATTTCATTACATGTTGTTGGAACTACAACAAAAAAAAATAATACTAAAAAAAAGCTTACCAGTCCTGCTGCATACATGGGTACTATAACAGGCTGCTTCTTGTTGCCTGTAAAGAGCTGATAAAACAACAACAAAGAATTTACTTAAGAGTTTCAATGTCACTGATGGAAATGTTTTTCAATGCTACATAAATTTCATTAATTATAACACAATGGGTTAAAAACTAATGGAAAATTTTATATTAATGGGGATATAAAAGGTTGCCAAGTGGTCTGTCATGAACAACCATGTTCTGTGCAACTATGCAATTAGGAGAGGGCACCCACACAAAACATTTCCACCTGATTCTACAAATAAAGCAAATTCATTATTTAGAAAGGCAAGTTTCATGGGAGACTCACAATATTTCTTGTGTCGATTCCCAGGGAGCACAAAAGCTTTTTGTTGCTGTGGGAGCCACCCCACTGGTATCTCAGCCCATGTGCATCGTGGATGTCCTGCAGCTCTGTCCACACGTCCATCAGCTCCCTGCACAACCCAGCAGAAATCAAGTTATCACTCAGAAAAACACCTGAGCAGCCTGGAATGTTTATTCTGGGTTTTAATGCAAGTGATGTATTATATATTCCAATTAAACTTATGGCCAGGCATAACACCCAGGGGAACTAAAACTGCACAGTCTTCTCAGAACAATTATAGTTCAGATTTCTTACTGGAAAATGATGTCCATGGCAGACAGGACAAAGCCTGCTTAGACTCATAAATACAGTACTTTATAGCAAGTGTAACTAATAAGATATATTTGGTTAATTCAGAGACATCATTGAGAGAAAGATGATAGGCTGCTGAGTTGCTAAGTGAAGTACTCCTGGTGCATGCAGTCACTGAAAACATGACAGCTGATTTTCACTCCATGGCTTCTCAAAATGCTCGAAGCAAACACCTCATTTTAAATTACTGCCATATGTGGTTCAAGTTCATTTTGCATTTGTTGCATGGTGGTTTCTTACCCAGTGCTTCCTAAGGTCTCCTCAGCTGTTATCTGCTTTTCACCTGCTTCCAACAAGTGATTCAAGGAACTTATTTCTTCTTCAATTTCAGCAACAGGCATGGAAGGAAAACAGACTTCAAATATTCGTTCCAGACGACTCAGCAACGTTGTCTATACCAAAGAGAAAATATTTATGTCAAGTTTTGTTAACTGCTAAAAAGACAAGTCCAATATGGAAAGGTGGAAAATAACTTATATCTAACACAAGATTACACTTACCACAAAATATTACCTGTCAGAGGACCACAAGACTCTTTAAACACCAAACACAGGCTTCTACCTACTAAGAAACAGTAAAGATCTTGCCCTCTGCAAAGTGAGTTCTTACAGAAGAGCCCAAAGTTACTCTGTCAGAAATTAGTAGAAAATGCAGCAAACAAGATTTATGCTATATAAGGGTAATGTCTCAGCAATATAAACAGCCTATGTTGGAACTAATGGTTTCCAGACACTGTAATTCCAAAGCAGGCACTGGGCCTTGGATCTAACACAAAAAACGAAACAAAACAAAAGTCAAACAACCTCCTGCCCTCACAAAAACAAAAAAAATTCCCCCCACCTTTTTTTTTTTTTTTGACAAGCATAGCATGCTCTCCTCTTTTCAAGTTCTTCCTTTACATTTCTCTCTTCTCTTTCATATTTCCATATAGACAGGTTTTCAACTTCTTCTACCTCTGTTAATTGGCCTTGGACATCAGATGTACTAATGACATGGAATTTTTCCCCCAGTTCAACCCATTAAAAACAGGTAAGCATCAAGCTTTTATTATTTATTAAAATACCAATTGCAAGACATGCTTGTAAAAATTCAATTAAAGCCTTTTTTAATCCTTTTGGCCAGAAACACCTGAATCTCCTTCCCTTGCTAAGGAAAGAAGGCACAAGCCTGGCATTCAGTGCAGTTTTTCCATCTTTCTGGTTCAGTGTTCCTCAACAACCACTTTCCCAATCCTCTGCTGCAACACACAGAGGGCAGCATCCAGCAGCTCCAGCACCTGCTTTTCTGCTGGGGAAATGGAAAAGAAACAGAGTGGGAGGAAATCCCACGGCTTGTGCTGTTTTAGCTGTGCCAGCAGAGCCCTCCTGTGGAGATGCAGCATATTCCAGCAGCAATGCTGAATTTACACACATGAGCCTCAAAACAGAGATTTTTTGGTTTTGTTTTTGTTTTTTTGTTACAATTGAGATGGTTTAAAGTTCAGAAAAGCAAGGCTGTAGGAGGAGTTTACCTATTTTAGGCAGGCTGATGGCTACAAGTGGGACAAACCTTCATGCAGCAAAATATCTGCTTCACAATTCCAAGAGTTACCTACAGCATTTCCCATTTGATTTTTTAGCTGAAAAATTGCCTTGTCTCTCAAACTGTGCAACTCATTGACCATCAGCAAACATAACAGAGGTAAACAGGTTATCAGAATATCTGGATTCTGTACTGGGGTTGGGATGATGAGTCAGGAACTGGGATTGAGTCTGTCCAGATTATTCTTTCTATTCAGCCACTAACTACAAAAAAAGGAAAATGAATTGGTTTAGAGCATCAGCTCTTCATTTTACTACCTGTGAAAGAAAAGCCTGACAGGGACAGCCACCAGGTACAGTCACTTGCAAACCATAATGTAAAAATGTGCAAAGATCTGAGAATTCAGAGAATACCTGACTCACTTTTTCTTTTCTTCTTCATTAACTCTCAGGTAAATTCTGACCATAATGAGCCACGTTCTACAGTATATAATTTTCCTTTTAATCACCTCTCAATGCCCAGTCATTCTGCCTATACACTAAGTTGCAATACTTGTTGACCTGAACTAAGACACTAACTTACATTTTAAGGAAGTAAAATGAAACAGTGTTCCAGATTCTAGCCTAATGCTTCAGCACACAGAAGCATACACTGCTTCAATTTTAAAACTTATCACTTCCCCTTATCTTACATCAACAGGTGATGCTTTCTTCATTTCTGTAATGCAGCAAGAGTACCTATCCCCAGGGGAAAGCAAGAGGCAGATGAATGGCACTGGACCATGGAAACAGCAAGGCATCACATTTCTTGAAAAGGATCAACATTTGAGAACGTGCTGGTGGCTAAAAATATGCTTGCTTAGGGAATGAAAGAATTAACAGAACATCTCTAAGAACCAAGCAGCATCTCAGTCAGTGTCACATTTCAAATTTGAGTTTAAGAATGGTGCCAAAATTTCAGGAACAGTTTAACTATAGCATTCTTTACACTTCCTGTCATCTTCTCTAAATTTCCAGCAATGCTTAGCCCTTGTTTCTATACCACAAAGAATGGTTTCCATAGCAAAGCAGAGTCATTAATTAATTCTGTTGGGCAAATGGACAAAGGGATGAGTGCACAAACACACATCTCCAGGCAGTGGCAATGGAAGCAGCAGAACTTGTTCTTTTAATTGCTGATGAAATCCTGTGCTCACGGCTTCCAGGTATAAAGGGCATCACTAAGATTTTAAAGCTGGTGTTAATGTCCACCTCATACAAACTTTAACCTATTATTGCATAAATCAGACTGCAAGAAAATACAGAAGTAATGTCATGTCTGCCTCTCTGAAGAAAAAAAAAAAAGGCAGAAACCCAAGAACTTTTATCAGCTTTTCATGTCACTAAAAGTATTTGATACCTGATTGTTCCCCATGGCCATTTGAGAAGAATAATTCTTGAAGGCACTTACAAAAGATGTGAAAAGGCTACAGCTGCCATTAAACATTAATTGTGATTTTCCAAACAGTTGACAAATAAATAAATTTATTCACTGATAAATTTAAAGCCCCATAGTTTCTGTAAATGCATAGAAGATTTTGGTAGGCACTTAAGATATGTGAATAAAACAAAGTATCAGAGAGAACTTTTTTTAAAATAACCAGAACCACAGGATTAGAATTTATCTCTGTGGCAATTAAACAGGGGGCCAGATCCATCCCTCAGAGCTGAAAGCCCAAAGTACTTGGTTTACACAATTTGGTTTTTTTCTTCTTCTCCACCACAAGGCCATAGAATCCATGATCTCCTTGAACACTGCAATTCTTCACTGACCACCCAGCACACCAAATCCTCCCCACGTGAACCCAGCAGTGACAGGTCACTGCCTTTCCTCAGAGCTAGGAAAAGAGGAGATTATAAAATTTGCCATAGACACAACACACTTGAGCCCCACAATAAATAAAACCAGGCAAGAGTTAAATTGTTGAGCATGTTTAGATAGTCAAGCTTATGTGAAATGTAATAAAAGAAAAAAAAAACATATTAAAGGAGAAGGAAATGAGCCTATGAAAGATCCAAGATGCTAAATAATATATATAAAGTAGGAAATAAATATGTAAAGTAGGAAAGGAATAAAGTCCATATGGACATGACTGGCTTCTAGTTGGAACTCAGAAGCTGAATAAAAGCCCTCAGAAAATGACCAAACAAAGCCCAGGGGCCAAGAAAAGAAAATGATTAACCACAGAGGTTTTATTTAACTTAAATCATGAACTCACTGTTCTGCAGAGTGCCTAGCACAGTTTTTTGGTGACTATTTTATTAAAATAACATAGAGGTTAAATGAGAAACTCCCTTTGCTGGGTTTTTTAACAACCAAACCACATTTTCCAGTAACACATTTGCCTGTGAAGAGCTAAGTCACCATTTACTCTCTGTCTTTACCATATGTGTGTATGGGATGGGTGTATTTGGGGTTTTCCATTTTATTGGTGTTCTTGGAGTATTTTTTTGGGGGAGACAGGTGGGTTTGGGGATTTTTTAAGAGCTAAATTTCATGACCATACAGTTAACACAAGGCAGCTGATTTCAGTGGATGCAACTCACCATGGGGAACACACCAATCAGCTTCCATGAGTGGGCCTCAAAATTTTCTGGACTCAAGCATTAAACAAAGCTAAATGCTTAACTAAAAGCACACAAACAAATCCTTACATTCTCAATTCAATAGGGACAGTTTTTTCTTTGAAACAGTTTATGGACTGTTTAAAGTATGAATCCATTTCTTTTTCACACAGTAATAATTTGTGTCTTTGTCTGAAGCACAGGCAACACCTCCTGAGAAGCAATGGGAGAACAACTTTGGGCAGAAAAACTCCTGAGTAAAGAAGACAAAGCAAACCTTACAAGAACACTAGTTGAACTTCTTGTGTTTCAAATGTGATGGCTTGTCTCCATCCCCACTTGAAATGCAGGTAAATGTAAGTTATTGCCATATATTTCTTAGATGGAAAAAACTGAATTGAAAAATTTGTTTGTATTTACACAGGAAATTTATAATGAAAACTGAGGTTTGCAAGCCAGGAAGAGGATGCCACAACAGCCACAAAAAACCTTCATCAACGTAAAATGAGGAATCAGAATTTTTTTTTTATAATCATTTAAAGAATTAAAGAAGAAAATGCTAGTCCTAAGCAACCCAAACCCATTTTTAAAGAGTAACTATAAAAGTTTTGAGCTCAGCTGCAAAGCAAAGCTGAAAATGCAGTGGCTTAAGAAAAAAAAAATGGTTAAGACTTCTCTGCTCTTTTTACTGCTTGATCTGAGAGAGTTAGAAACTGCAGGGAAGTTCAGGCTAAAAATGTGAAAGTGTCTCTCTCCTTCCTGCTGGAATCTTCACCATTTATTCTCCCTCAGCTGAAGAATGCATCAAATATTGCATCCTCCATGCAGGCAAAGTACAGTTTAACAGTTATTTTTTGTGACTACATAAAACCCACTGGCCATTTCAGTTTGTAACTGTTTGTTGTTATCTCCTGGTGCTGTACTAACTTTTCAGCCAGACTCTGAGAGGAAGTACAGCAGATGACACTTACTTGTACAGAATGGGAAATAATTTTGTCCTGGGATATAAAAATAGTACTGCTAAAACAATCCCCTCTCAAACTATTTTCTTTTGTAAGATCCCCCTCAGCCAGTCTGAAAAACAGCAATTATGGGCTACTTTTAATAGTCTGATTTTTACTGTTACTCAGCTGCAAATCCTTCAGAACTGTGCTGTGGACTTCAAATCCCTCAACCTTTCCAGAAAGGTGAATTTACACAACTATTTTACAACACTATTTTAATTTACACCTTACTGAACTGAGGGGCTGAAGTCTTTATGGATATAATGACTTTTTTCCAAAGGGATGCTCATTGCCCAAGATAGAGCAGAGACTCCAAATGCCAGTGGATCCAGGGTTTTCTTTGTCTTGGTGCATATTTGTGGCTTAGTAACTAACTGTGCCTCGCCCACACTGATTAATCTGAAGAGGCAAAGCCTCCAAGCACAGGCTCTCTAAAACCCACTTGGAGGACTTTTTCACCTTTTTCTTCATCCCTTTCCAGGATTTGTTAACCCTCAGCTAAATCAGGTAAGTTTTGGCCTTCCAAGCAAGCCTTTCTTTAGCTGCTGTTCCTCTGGAGATGCCCATGCTCTCAAGGCAGGCACACCCACACTTTTACCATGGATTATTACTGCTCTTGTGCCTCACTGCTGAATCCTACATATATACATATAAATATATAGATAATCTTAATGCAGCAGAGTAACCCCCTCAGCTGACTAATGTTCAGCACTACCTCATGGAAAAAAAAAAAAAAAAAAAGCTGTGCTACAAAGCCTCATATTCATCATAGACATAACTTGGTGGCCTGCAATGTGATGGCATAAAAGGGATTTAATGCACGTGCAGGTTGGCTCAAGACTTGTTGGATCAACCAGTTCACAGCCACAGCTACACCCTGGATCTGTTAATGGACACTAAGACACATCTCTGGGGCAAATGCAGGATTCAGACAGTCTGAGACCAAAGGCAAGGAAGAAAAGACCATGATGACTATATAGTTCATTTGTGTGAACTCCCCTCCCTTTAGTTACATCCTTTATATTGTATATTTTCTAATAAAAACTGGATTAAATGGTTGAATTGAAGCAAAGCCTATTTTTGATTAAAGATGATACCAAATCCACAGCCTTTGAACCATTTGCCCATTGTACAATCAAGTTTGCCTTCAGAAAGCAAATCATTTTACTGCCATCTCCACATTCAGAACATACAAACTGAGAAACTGAAAGGAAAACACACAGAGACCTTTTCAATGGAAACTTGAGCTCCTGATAAATAACTTGGCTTTCATGCAGCATTCTGATGGATGAAAATTGCTGGATACATTATTCCCACATTTAAACAGCAGTGCTGCTGGCTAAGGATTGTTTTCAATTTTCTGCTTTGGCAAAGAATTCCATTAGGATGTGTTTATAAACCATTCAAGGATTCTTTCACTGCCACATCACAGTGACTGTCCCAGCCTCACCATCACTGATCAAGTGGATTCAGTATCTTGTAAATGATCCCAGCTCACCTTTAGCCCAAGCTGAGATCTCAATTTCCCCACCTATCTCAAGTGTCTAACACATGCAGAATTTCTCTCTTGTACACAGCCTGCTCCCTTTGGGTTGCTCCAGCAGGTGCTTTTTAGATCTGCCAGCAATTCATTGATGCAAGTGATTCCCTCCTCCCTTATCTTTCTTTAGGCTGGGTAATAAAAACTTTGTTCTCTTCTCTCTCACCAGATTTATCTTGCCTGCCAGGATTTCTGCTTTTGCATCAAACAGCTGCAGGGCTAAGTTTAACACATGGCAAACAGAAGATTGGCAACTACTTTAAAATGCCATATTTTGTGTTTGGACCTCAGTGACACCCTCTGAAATGACAGCAAGGAAGCTGATCAAAATCTGAGTTTAATTTTACTAAGGTTCTGCACTCAGGGTACCAGGACTGTCTGCTGGCTCATGTTGACTCAGTTGATCTCTGTTTCTAACAGCAATTTAGCAAATTGTGGCTCAGTGGATTACAAACAGAATTACTATTTCATCTTAAAATAAGTATTTTGTTAGTATAAAAAAGTTTTAATTGATCTTTCCAAAACTTAAAGCACCTACAAAATAACTACTGTTTTTAAGAGTTAACTGAAAAACAAATGTAGCAATTGACATTGCATGGCTAAGGAAACTATTGCAGCAGAGAAAACACATCCAGCTCAACTTCCTCGCCAGTTTATTTGTGTAAAACATTCTCTCAGCTGTACTTCCTCACTGGCAGAGGAGGGAAAACATCACTTTAGATCCAAAGAGTCACAACTGACTGTAGCATAAAGAGAAGGAATGAAAAAAACTTCAAGGCTTAAAATTTGCTTTACAATCTAATCAAACTACTGTATAACTTCGTGGCAGACTAAGTAAGGAACTTCCAATTTAACTTGACTTTTCTTAAGGCAGACTTGGGGAGGAAAAACTTAATTTTCCTCTGAGGGTTCTGTTTTTATAAACATCTACATTCAGAAGTGTTTTCTACTAAAATCTATCATAAAATTACAGAAAACTGTAAGTGAAAATAAATATTTCAAACATTCAGATTATCCCTTAATATTAATCAATTACTAGAAAAAAGGGATGATTTACTTGAATCATCTCCCCACCCCATTTCTTTCTCAGATTCTGGGCAGTCTTTCACATGGCAAGAGAAACAATTGAGATTAACTGCACTAATGACCTTTGTACTCCCCAATTTTATGGGTGAAGAGGTAACAAGAGATTTGTGCTTTCAACTTAAGAAATGGAAATCACATTTAGAAAAGAAATCACATCTAGGTGATAAAGCAAGGTCTTGCACAGACACAAAAATCTGCCTACAGGGTTTACTTGGGAACCTTTTTTTGTTTTTTTGGCTTGTGAAATCTCTTTGAGGTTTGGGGTGTTAAGTCACTGCACAGGACCTGAGGCTCACAGCTTTTAACGTGACAAGAAATCAGTGCTAAGTCCCAAAAGCTCCATTCCATTTGCTGCTGCTGGCAGAGCTCCAGCTGGCACAACCTTCTGAAAAGCCATTTCACCTGTCACTGGTAGGAAATGGGAAGAGGCAGGGCTGTCACTGAGCAAAGCCCTGAAAGAAAGGACTTACCTCATTTCCTTTTATTGCCAGAGAAGATCCAAACCTTTCAGACACACATTACCACTAACATCCTTTACTGCATGCTTCAAAGAGACAGAGCACACTCTAAACTACTCACATGGAATGACGTGAATAAAAAAAAGTTTTGAAGAAAATCCTGAACTCAAATCGTTGTTCTGAATTTTGTAAAAGTGTTATTAAATGCTTAACAAAAAAAAAAAAAGTGTTTGTATGAATAGCCACAGATCTCAAAATGACTGTTAAAATGGCTTAGGAAGCAACTCATTAGGAATTAATGAATACTTAGCAATGAAAGCAGAAAACATAGGAGAGGTGGTAAGAAATAAATCTATTTACTTCCCCCTCCTGGAAACTTCTAATTAGAAATAGCAGCAGCTTTAACAAACCACTAGTCCTCTGTCTGTGATGTTGCTAAACTGTGCAGCTCCCCACAGTTAATACCTAACAGAGATTTATTTTTAAAGAACTTTTAAAGAGTTAACTTCCCAGGAGTTTGAACACCCAAAACAGAACTCCACAGCTGTGTTTTATCATGCTGTCTGCTCTAAGTGAATTACTGCAGCTATTTACAAATCAAATCATCATTTTTAAATCAGATTTTGAAAACATCGATAGAGAATGGTGATGGAAAATTTTGGGAATCTCAGCTTCTGGTCACACCACTATTTTACAGAATGGCAACAGAGTGCCTCCCCAAAAGGCAATAAACAATGAAGGAAAAGGAAAAATGATCACAGGCTCTGAAATGTTCACGTTGGCTTATTCCTTTGACCAATTTCTGTAAAGGATCACATGTAATCATGCAAACAAATTCCTACAAGTTCCAGCATACCCTGCAGGTTTGTCTGTGGGAAGTATCAGTGCTGCTGCAAAGATCTGCAAGATCCAAGCACAATGTTTCAGATCAGCCCATCTCACAGAGCACATTAAATCTCTCCTAAAAGGCAAACAAGGACTATGCAAATATTTGTTGTAGGCAGAAGCAGGAAGCAGAAAGAACTGTAGGCACAAGAGCAGAACAAGACTGAGGAAAACCAAACAAAGCCTTACCTGAACTGAAGGTGACAGCTCTTGGGATTGCTTGCTGATAGTCCCTTGGCAAGAGGCTGAAGCAACACTGTCAGTCTTGTGTAACACTGGGCCATCACTCCTGGCAGACACATCTGTCCTATGTGACTGCCACGTCTCTTTTCTGTGATGAGATTCACCAGGCTGCTCATCTCCAAAGGCAGCCCAAGAGCAGCTGTCTTTTTGCTCATCTCCAAAAGCACTCCAGTCTGCAGCCTGGTCACAACCTGCTGAACTGAAGTCAGCAAAGTCATCTGAGTCCTGGAAAGCCACGCTCTCATCTGGAGGTTTTGGCACTGAATCAAAGTCCCCAAATTCAGTATCATCACCATTCTCTACCTCAGTAGTATGCTGGAAGTCTAGTCCAGAAGTTTGACTGGTAGCATCACATTCTAAAGTGTCAGCAGCCTGATTTAGTTCAGCTTGGTCCAAACTGTCTGGTTGCTGAGAACAAGTACTCGTGTCCCTGAATTCACCAAACTCCTCGTTAGGTTCACTAATGTGTGCAGGCTGTTCAGAAGTTCTTTCTGAATCCAGAGCATTCCTGAAGGTGGGAGATGCACTGCTGGCTGAACCAAAGTCCCCAAACACATCATCCTGTTTGTCACTGCAGGCTGAAGCCTCAGTGCTACTTCCACCGTTGTTGAGATCTTCAGAACCACCCAGCTTTTCTCCTGCAGGATCACAGCTTTGGATCTTATCAACCTCAGTGTCTGCTGCTTTTGAAGAATCCTCAGGCCTACTAAAACCTTTGCCATTCTCTATGTGATGTTGTCTTCTCCTCCCACTGTGCTCTCCATTCTCTGTAGTGCATATTGAACTTCCAGTTGTTTGAGACTTACTAGAAATTGCAAATTCCAGTGCTGAGGGACCCTGCTCACAAGTAATTTCTGAAATGCAAACCTCTTCTTCACTGTGGGTTACTCTGTTTATTCTGTTGTTCTCCTGAACGCTCACTGAGTCTCTTTCATTGAGAACACTGCATATTGTAGGCCCTGTTCCCTCTGAATGGATGGGGGTTTTGTTTGAGAAGGTAGCAAAATCTGCAACATCTTCACCTGAGCTAGGCATTGAGTTCAAATTCTGCTCAGTACTAACAGTTTTCAGTCCCTTTGAGTCACCAACACTGTCTAGATCTTCTGTTCCCTGAGGATTTACAGGGTCTGATGCTGCAAATCCGTTTGTTAGAATCTCTAGACATGGAAGTTTCTCACCATTACAAGCATCTATTTGCTCATCCTGGCTCTCAACTGTTACACCAGTTCTAACCACACGAGAAGAAAAACCCTCTGATTTTCCAGTGCTGTCTCTTTGTTCCCCCCTTCTGTTTACATCTTCTAAAACAGTACCTGAAGTTCTAAACTTAGATTTTTCTTTGATAGTACTAGTAGCTGACATATCAGCAAGCTCCTTAGGATGAGTAGGAAGCTCTGCAATGCAGTCTTTATCTTTACCATTTTTAACAGATGTGAAAGTTGCAATGCTAGCTACATTGTCAGAATAATCGTGGAGTGGGATGAAATGATTGGTGGGTATAAACTCTTCCTTTGGATGACTGTAGTCCGGAGTATCAAAATCAGCAAAAGCTACACCAGCAGTGCTCACACCAGAAAATCCTCCAAACTCATCTTCATCATCATCATCAGCTCCATTGTCAAGTGGTGGAGGGGATGAGGAGTACATTCGAATAATGTCTGGTTCCATTGTTTGGTTCTGCTTCAACATTAATGCATTTCTGTACGAGGGGAAAAACAGAGCTAGATTAGAACTTGGCTGGCTTTTGTGCTCTTATACAGCTCATTTTTACAGTTTCATGCCTCCTTTTTAAAGTGTGTATATAGGTCAATGTCTGGATTAGATACCAGAAAGAAACACTCCCCAAACCCACTTGTTTCACAAGTGACAAAGAATCTACTGGGACAGTTCAAGTCCCTTCTAAGCCACTACATGATCAAACTGTCAGCAGGCAGAGCTGAAATGATCCTCCTGAGCTGTTGTGCAACACACTGGCATGACTAAATTCAGTTTTAGCTCATCAGTTCTCTACCTCCCATCAGCAGCAGTTCACAAAACTGCCAGTGGTCCTGGTCTGTGTTTTGCCACACTCCTTTGTGTGCTCAGGTGTGTGACAGGAATTGAACCACTCCATGGGCTGTGCCACAACAGCCACGGGACCTTCACCAGCATCAAAGACTTCAAAAAGTGTTTCCATAAGCTCTGAAATTGTGAAGGAGTGGAGGAAGGAACTGCTGTTGAAACCACCAGCTAGGATCTCCTACCCTACTGTTTAAGTCTCTTTCTACCAGTCCATGGATTTCTGTTCTCTGGATTTCCCACCCACAAAACCTCCAGAGCTGCTGCCACCAGCCTGTCCCTGTCCTAGGAACCAGCTGAGAAATGCCATCAAGATGCCACCAGTAAAGCCTAGAGCCAAGCACACTTCATCCAAACTTCTTCTCAAAAGGAGAGCTGAGCACGGTTATCCATAAAATATTTAAACACAAATCACTAAACCACAGGAGGAACAGAAAAAGAAGGAAGTATTCCCATGGCCTAGATAGAAACACATTAAGGACTCTCTCTGTCTTAACACTGCAAACCATTACAGGAACAAGCCAGGTATGGATGGAAAATTTCCTTTCCTAATGAATGATCTTGACTTTTTCAATGCTGTGTGCAGTTAATGAAGCAACAACCACTAGTGTGTATAGATTCACATGACTGAACTAGTTCATACCTTAAAACCCTTCAAAGAGGAGCTCACACCAAGCTCTCTCCATTTCATGACACTTGACATGAATGAACTGTGACAACACTAAGCCTCACCTACAGAAAAAGAGTGGAAACAACCTATACATATTAGCAAATATTTTGACTTCTAACCACCAGAATAAGTACAGACTTTACAATAAATACTAGTTATGCAACACAGATAAAATGTGATCCCAATGTCCAATGCCTTTAGCAAACAACATTGTAAAAGCACCTTAAGAGCAGCACACAAAGGATAAAACAGCAACAAATGAAGCTCTGCAGTTCTCCTCAAGCACAACACACCAAGCCCTTGATATCTGCCAGGAACCTGGCATCCCTTGAGGTGACTGACATACTCACAATTTCTTTTTGAAAGGGGAGTTTGCAGCTACAGAAGTACATCATGCTTATCAGATGAAACCATGAAGTAATTTGTAACATAACATGCAAACTGAAGAGAACTGCAAAGGAATTTTGTTTAGAATAAAGCCCAAGTTGTCAACAAGCTCCCACATAGGCTTACTCAGCACCAGCTGCTTAACAAGGTATTTGAGAGAAGAGCTTCACTTGCTCTAAACTTCTGAACTTTCCCATTAAAAGAAAAAATTGTCTCTATGGTTCATCAAAAAACATGTGTTTTAAGATTTAACCTTTTCAGATTTATAGGCTTGTACAGGTTGGTTTTCACCTGAGTTATTTGAAGTATCACGTTCAGGTCTGTATTAGTAACTACACCACCTTACAGTAGTGGATCTCATTTAGGCAAGACATGCCAAGTAAAATTAGTTTTTAACCTACACCAGCCATAGATCCACACACCATCCATCATAACAACTCTACCCATTTTTTTTTGTTGACCATTTACTGTATGACTATTTTAACCTCAGCCAAAAATAAATCACAATAGAGCAGGGAACATCCTTGGAGGCAAGGATGATCTAAAATAACCCAAATATGCAGTTTCAGAAAACAAACTGAATAATGTGAGAGGAGCAAGCACCACAATCACAGGGAATTTACCCACAAGACTCCTTTTCTTTCCAGTTAACATAAAAAAGGGGAGACAAGGAACAAGAATAATAAGGATAAGCACAGGACAAAGATAACTGCATGGGAGCTGAAGCAAACTGCCAAAGCCCAATTGAACATGTTGAAAGCTGTCTGACCATTTAAAAATTCTCTCTCCTGCAACTCCTGACACAGAGCAGAAGAAACTTCCTTCAATTTTTCATTTCAAAGCACTTTTAAAACATCACAGGGATGGTTTACACAGCAGCAGTCCAGCAGCACAATGCTCCAGCTACATTTCAAACACAGTTGCCAAAACAGGATCTGCAAGGAACATTAAACTGTACATTTAAAAATCTGATCACTGGTTTGATAGTCTACTACGTGTTTAATCAGTTTAACCCACTGCATAACCAATTGTATGGACTTGTGTATAATTATCTTTTAAATTTCAGGTATTTCCAGATATGTTACTGCTGCATTTTAGAAGTCAAATAAGAAGAGCTCCAAAATGTATGAATCTGCATCATAAATTAGTGTAAGGCTACGTTGACACAATTTAGTTGTTGTATACAGAACTCAAACATATTCAAACTGTAGTAAGAAAAGGAAAAAAGTCATACTAGTATTCCCCCTCCTCTTGACTAATGAGTGATAAATTTTTAAAATGGGCATAATCCCAATTCTCCTCACAATATAAAACGGCATGGGAATTTTATAGCCTTAATGTGGTTTTCTTCAGAAAGGATTTCACTATGGTCCCCTTTCATGACTTCCAAAAGTGTTCCATCTGCCAACTAGAAACCAAATTAGTTATTGTCCACTGAAACCTGTGGTGAAAACCCACAGGTCTGACAGAACAACTGCTTTGTTCCTTATTTCACTTAGTTAATCCCTGCTTTGTCTGGCACCTCAAACAGAGCTGGAACTGTGGTTTCATCTCTTATAGTCCCTTTACCCAACTCAGACATATTCTTGGTCAAGACATTCCCCAACATTATTTTGTAAACTTGCCATTTCAAGTGATTTTTACAATGTGATTTAACCTGAAGTAGAAATTGAACAAGTTCCATGACCAATAATACCAATTATTTATCATCTTATTTCTGAAGGGAATTGGCTACCAAATTTAAAAGTCAAGTATAAAGCTAACATGCTCTGTTCATTTACAGATTCTTTAAACATGTATTTCTTAAACAAACAGAAACAGCCCATTTTTCAGTATAGTATATAATAAGGACTGTAACTTCAAGGAAATTATAACAGTTTTGGCTTGTGTAACAGAGCATAACATGTCCAACTTCTGTGATTTGTAATAAGCAACAGCCCAGGTTTCTGGCACCAGACCTTACACCTCGAGGTGAGGAATCTGACACAGTTTAAGTGTTCATGTTCAGGGGATTGCTTTAGTCACAAACAGATTTATGTTGACAAATGCCAGTAAAGTCTGCAGATCTCAACAGTTTAAGATTAGACTGAAGACAGATTTCCATCAATTGCTCATGGCATGAGATTGTACCAACATTTTCTAGGAAAAAAAAAGTATTTTCTCTTAGATGCCACTTTCTGCATTTCTGTCTTTGATCTATTTGGTTGTTGGGTTTTTTTAAACTGGAAACTGTAGCTCTTGCATCCATGTGCTTCTTGATATCCACATTCTAACATTCATTATCAAGGAATTTCCCTAAGAGGTTTCAGTACCACAAACAGGAGACCACTGTTTAAGTCATACAATAAATGCAATTAAACAATACACTCACAAGCACATAATGACACTGTATTCCAAAGAAAAAAATTGCTGATTAATTTATGATGGTTCAAGGTTCAAACCTTTCTTCTCAAGTCACAAGCGTTTAAGAATGCAATTCAAATTAATTTGAAACATTAAAAGAAGAGAGAAAACAGAAACCAGAAATGCTAGAAAAAATTTGATAGGCATGGAACTGGAAAGAGAAAATGCATATCCTTCTTTTATGATCACTAACTAGGTCTTCAGAACATTTTCAGCAAAACCAGGCTATCTTGTTATTTGTTTGCAGCAAATAGGGAACAGGACATGCTCTCCTCACACACAGATCACATCCTTGCTCACTACCTTTCTGCAGAGTAATAGCAACAATTTTTAACAAAGGCCAAGCAGCAAAGAGAACAATGCAATTACACTACACAAAAGCAGGTATAAATAGTTCCTTCTCTGTGTTCCATTCTAAGGCAAAACTTGAAACAGCCAAACATGTTTGGCTCTTACATAAGAGCTAAAAAGTCGGGAGGTCTCAAAGAGTATCTCTGAAGAAATACTTGAGGCATGTAAATTCAAAAGAAACCCCTTGTAGAGCAGAATGTTTCCTTCAACTGGAGAGGAAGCAAAGCAATGAATAACCTCTCAGCTGTGGATTATTCTGAAGAAAAGCTGAGTCAAGCAAACCATCTCCTTAAAGCACGCAGGGAACACAATAATCAGAAATGGCACAATCAAGATCTCCATGACAGAAATTACAAGGTTACTCAAATACCTTCCAGCAAAAGCCTTGCAAAGGCAAGGAGATGGATTCAAGTCATTAGCTGCTAGCATCTGATCTTTCCAAGAACATTTAACTCTTCCTGCAAGGGAATTCCTCCAGCAAATGCCAAAAATACCACATGTAATGACCAGATTTAGACTTATTACAGCACAGTGTTGGCTTCCAGTAGGAAAAGCTCTCCTTTTCCATCATCCCTTTGCCTTTTCTTTGGCTTATGAACAATTTCCAGTCCTGCTGCACCTGAGAACCTATTTCTAGAATGGTGGTTGTAAATAAGGAGAGCCTGCCTGTTAGAACAGCATTTCTACAACCCAAACCCACTCTCTCTAGAGAGAGAGTGTTTGTCCAGGCTGAAGTCAATATGTTCTTAAATTGGTTTAATAAGCTTACTTTTATTTTTGGAAATAGTTACCAGCAAACAAAATACAGCAAGAAAATGTTTACTTCATAAAGCCTCCAAGAAATCAATGTTTTCGATTTTGAACTTAATGCTGTTAGAGCCAGAAGGTCCATTACCCAAAGCAGAAGTTTCAGAGCACCTTTTCTTGGACCTGCATTATTTGAGGAAAACAATGTTCTCCAGTTCCAGTAAGGCAAATATATCTAATCCTTATTTCTCACTACCCAACATTTGGAATTAATCAATTCCACTGTTTATTACTGTGGTTTCAAATTTGCTGGACACCTTCTATTACAGAGTGTTGTATGTATAATGAACATTAAAGTAACAGAACTCAGGAGAGTTTCACCAAGAATCTGTCACTAATCTCAGGCAGCTCATTCTTCCTGTTGTCCTCAGGCTGGCATTAAACACCAGGCACCCCCAGACAACCCAGCCCATGCAATATTCAAACCTCTTTGACAGTGCTGCTCTTCCCCTCATCACTGACAATGCAGGAAGACCAAGTTAGGTGGCATAAATGTGAGATTTAATCAGATCTTGGATATGAGCATTTTCATTTTAAATGTTGTTGAACTATATAAAGAAGCAAACATGTATTTTCAGTAGTTGTGCTGCTTCACTTCTCCCTGTTTAATTTTGGCTTAGCTGAGGAATCAGAGGAGCTGTTGGAAAATATGAATCTAAATGTTCTGTTGGTTCATTAAACTTTTTTTTTTTAACTTCCTAAACCTAAAAGGCCAGGTTATCCTCAGTTACTATAAGCAAAATAATGTCTGAACTCAAAATCTGCTGATGTGCTGCAGATGAAGATGCTGCCTGTACCTAAACCTGCAAACAGACAGTGGGGAAAATGTAAGAACAAGCACATCTTAAATTCATGTGGGCAAACACAACTGGCTGGGACAGTCAATCAGGTTACAACCTGACTCTGTGGAATGCAATATTTGTGTCCAACAAGCAGCACACAGCCACAAACTGTATAAAGACAGATGTCACAAGTAACAACAACTGAGATGTTTTCATTCTTGCCATTTCCTAAATTCCTTTTAAAACAGAGTTGAGAAATCTATTTCTGGATGTTACCCTCCAACATGCTAGCTGGGAATGTGTTCTAAATTAGGATAAAAAGATGCTAGATTAGAAAGTATTAGAACTAGATTACCTAGGGTCAACTGTTGTCAGAGACTTCCTCCCAGAGCAGTATGATCTCCATCACACAGAAACTCTTCACACTTCACAGAGACCACAGCAAAGAGGAGATCAGAACTAAACTACAGGGCTGCACTCTGCTCTGACAGGTTCTCTCTCAGCCTGGCAGAGGAAACACAGCTGAACAAGGAAACAACCACGGGTCTTCTTTCCGTTACTGCAAACTTGTTTTTCAGTGAGCAGGCTTACATTATTCATCATTTATCCCACCTACAGACATTACCTCATATGAAAAACACAATACAGGAGGGACACCTAATACTGCAAAGAATAAAATCTATTTTCCATCGCTTCTCAACAGACAAATGAACTTGAGGTTTCACATTTCCTTCACCCTACTTCCAAACACACTCAAGTGAAGAGAGGATTTGCCCTTCCCTGTGGTTCTCCCAACACAGGACTGTCTGATTTGAAAAAAATCCAAATTATTTGCTTTACAGAAGCAGATTGCTTAGCTCACCTTGCAAGTGGCACCAGTACAGAAATACTCCTTGCAATCAAAAACTTTCATTGCTAAAGACATTAGCATGAAAGAAAGTCTACTGAAAATGAGACTGTCAGTTTTCCAACAAGGCACATTCCAAGGCTTTTTTTTCCTCTCTGTGTGTGTGTGCAATAGCAGCAGCTTACTCACTGTGGTTTTGGGTTTTTTCTTGCACAAAGGAGCAAAATCTAACAGACAAAATTCCTAACACCTACCAATGAGCAGGCTCTAAGACACTTCTCTGACTATCCAGAAAAATTATAAGTATTTTGAATCCCTGTGAAAGGGTTAGCATGTCACTGAGCTGAAATGCTCACAAAGAAGCAGTTTAAGTTGTCAAACAGCACAATGGCACAGAAAGGAATGAACATTCTGCCGAGGCAGATAATGGTATCTGCAAGGAGATTATGCTGCTGAGTGTAGTGAAAACAACTCGATGGAGCATCAGTTTCTTTACTGCTGGATTTCCAACTGATACCACCAGAGATCTGCAAGGACAGCTCCATCAATATTTCAAGAGGGACAGGCAGAGTTGACTGAGGTCCATCTAATCTGCTCTGTTATCTCCACTGTGGAAGACAAGTCTTTTCAAAGTACTGAAAGTTTCAGGATGTTACTTTGGGTAATTAAGGTGTTAAAAGGCTTGTGTTAGTTTAGCAAGGTACTGGTGGGTTTTTAAAGTAGAAATGTAGAAATCACAAAGAGCCTTCATCACCAGCAGTATGTAACACAAATATTCCCTGTGTGAACTCCAAATTTTATAGTCTATTAAATCCCTTACCAAACAAAACTGTGATCTGAGTAAAAACAAAGTACATTTAAAAAAAACCCCAAAAAAACTGAGGCTGAGCTCCTTCAACTGCTTACTTATAAACAAATTAAGGAAGTAAAAACAAGAGGTCATACTCTCACATGACCTTAAAAGGTCATGCAATGTGTACTTTATGCAAGCATCACGCAGAATAAAAACCAGAGCTACTGTAGCTTTTCTACGTATTTTTAAGTCTCATCCTCACATTCAGGCTATTTATTCTCACAGACATGACTGTTTAAAACAAGCTCTCAGTAGTCACAGGTACTCCAACTCTTCCCCAGGCTCTCACAGTTAATGTTACATTTCTCCAGGTACAGCTCCAACTTCAGGAGGAGAAACTGCTACCTGTGCATTGCACGAGCAAATCTCTGCCTGTGCTGACAGCACATTTTGATTTTTAAAGTAGGCTAATTGCCTTTCCAAGCCTAGTTCGTATGTCCAGAGAATAAAACAAAGAGGAAATACTTTTAATTTTGTTCAATCTCCAAGGACCAATCCAGCTAAAAAGCAGCATCCATCAAACTCACTTCACCATGGACTCAACAGCTGAAATGTGAGTTCTAATGAATCATGTTGGGCTCTAAACCGTGCATGGAAACAAAACTTGTAAAACCAACCCAGCACAGCTCCTGTCAACAACGTTTCTCTACTCACTCCAGTCATTTATGAACAGATGTTTGCTTAAGGAGCATTAAGCTGCTGAAGGCTTCCATTTCTGTGCCGAAGCTGGAAGGAAGGGGCTGTCACCATTAAGAGGTGAATTTACTGATACTTTGAAGAAATCCCCGCGTTTAATCGTTGTTTTTAAGGCACTGTCTTCTCTAAAGAAAAAAAAAATCTATTTTGGTTCATCAAGCAGACACTTTTACACAGCAAACTGAAGAGTCAGCATCTAATACAGCATTTGAGCAATTTCGCCCCATTTTGGAATTACATTACCTCCTTAAAAAATAAATAAATAATAATAATACTCTAAATTATCGTAACCCCGTTCAGCTTGTCATGTTCAGATCCATTTCGCACCCGACACACTTTACGCCCCTCGAAAGGGAAAGCTCGCCAGGAAAAACCAAACACACAGGACACCTCAACTTCTTGCACCACCACCACATCCTCAAGCCCTTCTCCCAGAAAAACGCGAGGCTCCGCCGCAGGACAAAGCCGAACCCCTCCGCTCCGGCCACGGCGGGACCGGCCCGAGGAACCGCGGGGCTTCACCCTTGCCCTGCCCCGCCCGGCCCGGCCCCGCCGCCCAACG
>JANPWX010000107.1:37947-65601 GCA_024734555.1 Trochalopteron elliotii | reverse complement strand
CACACTTTACTTAACACCCCGCTCCCGGCACGCACCGCGCGCCGCTGCCGCCCGCGTCACGTCCGGCCCCCGCTGTGAGGGAGCCCGCGGGGAAATGGCTGAGGGCGGGCGGCGGGGTGCCGCTGTGTGTGTTGTTAAACACGGAATCCTAGAGCGCCCTGGGGTTGGAAGGGAGCCTAAATGTCAGCTAGTTCCGATCCCAAGCGAACGTGTGTCAAAATCGTAAAGAATAGCGTGTAAAGGAGCGGCGTTTTAAGTAAAGTGTGGAGCGTGTCTCACGCTCGTCCTGTGGCCCCTGAACGTCCGATCCCAAGCAAGCGTGTGTTAAAATCGTAAAGAACGGAGTTTAAAAGAGCGGCGTTTTAAGTAAAGTGTGAAGCCTCCCTCACACTCGCCCTGTGGCCCCTAAATGTCGGCTAGTTCTGTGCCCAAGCAAGCGTGTGTTAAAATCGTAAAGAATAGCGTTTCAAAGAGCGGCGTTTTAAGTAATGCGTGAAGCCTGTGGCACATTCGTCCTGTGGCCGTGGGTAACTGGACTTGTCACAACAACGAGGTGGCAAATTGCGCTAATGAAATAGAGGGCAAAGCGGAATGTTAGGGCTTTGTTGCAGAATCACGGAGTGAATTAGGTTGGGAAAGAGCTCTGAGGTCAGCGAGCCCAACTTGTGGACAGCACGGTGTCAGTCAGACCGTGGCAACACATCCAGTCTTTGCTTAAACGCCTCCAGGGACGGTGACTCCACCACCTCCCCGAGCAGCCCATTCCAATGCTTAATTACATTTTCTGTGGAGAAACTTTTCCCAATGTCCAACCTAAACTTTCTCTGCTTACGATTTGTCCTGTCACTGGTTGCCTGGGAGAAGAGGCCGACCCCAACCTGGCTACAGCCTGCTGTCAGGGAGATATAAAGAGCAATAAAATCACCCCAGAGCCTTTGTTCCTCCAGAGATACAAACACATCATGTTTAAACACACAGCAGTTTAACTGAGAAAGGCTTAAAACAAGGCCATTCATAGAACTTTGCACGTTTCGGAGAGGTTAATGGAATAAAAATACCTCAAATGCGTGTCAGGATAATTATGATTAATCTGCTAATTTAATCAGCAATGGAAGGCTTTTGTGAAGCAGGGGGGATTTATATTGTTAATGCAATGTTTCTGTGACGTTCTGAATCCTGTTACAATAGCTGGGGATAATCACGGATGACTATTAATGAGTCTGTGTGACTATTAATGAGGCTCTATGACTTCGCCTCCTGGTGGCTGTTCTCTTTTTTCAGCTTGGTGCCAGAAACGCGGAGCGAAGCTTGTGCTGACCCGGCAGGACAGAAGGAGAAGCCTGAGGGAACAGAAAATAGGGTAAATTACCCCTCAATGCTCTTTGACCTCCGCCCAGTGTGCAACAATGTGATTTACAAATCGTAGGGGTATAGAGAATGGTATCATTTGAATGATACATGAAATAAACATGCTGCCTGTAAACTCCCCAGACAGAAACATAAGCCCCAGTGTTGTCCGAAAAAATCAGATTTTTTTACCCAGTGCAATAAGCCGAGAGCTGCACAAGCCCGGGTTCTCTGTGGTATTCCACAAATCGAGCACACCAACTATAAAAACTTTTTACTATTTGTGCATTTTAGCAAACAAAGGAATTAGTGTTCGTTGGCTACAAGTTACGCAGTTCTGTTACGAATTAGTGTTGTCTCCTCTATTGTTTAATGATTCTCGCTTCTCATGCTAATTAGTCTGCGTGCTCAGGCTTTCTCTGGGTCTGAGGTGGGTTCTCAGCTGGTGGCTGTGATCTGTCCGTGCTGGAATTACCTTTTACCCAGGCAGAGCTGATTCAGCACAGTCGCTGAGTTCTCTTTATTGGTTGCTTCCTTATCTTGGGAGTCCTGCTAAATGTGCTTGGGGCCCATAAATTCTCTATTCTTTGTGTCCACTATCAGTGGTACATCCTTCTTCCCGAGCCCAGTTAACCTCCCCCCTGGGTCTGAGAGATCATTGAAGCATGTCCAGCCCTAAGCCTTATGAAGGCAATTTTACCCACGAGTATTTTGTTTTTCTAACACCTGTATGTCAGTTAGAGCTTGTTAGCTGCTCTCTGTTTAATGGATTAAATCTCCCTTCTTGTTGGTTGGGCTTGAAAGTATATAAAGACCAAATATTAAAGAACATCCTTTCTTAGGAAAATGTTACGTTACACATTTTGCAAAGCTGGCAACCTAAAGAAAAACAAAGTAGTAAAACCCTTCTGCAAAAGCCCAAAGTCACAGCACAATCACGTACCTCAGAAAAAAGATCCAGAAAGATAAACTGTGTCAGTAATCATGTTCTAGATGAGAAGGAAATTGGTTAAGTAAAATTTCCAGATGATTTGAAGAAGTGACTCATATCCTAAGCTAGAAAGATGGCCAGAAAATTCCTCCAAATAGTCACTGCCAGTCTGACGTGGTCAAATTTTCCTTCTCTTTCTTGGTGACATTCAGAAGTTTCCAGGACCTGAGGCATTAATCAGTATGCAGTTGTGAGTCCATAAAATTCACTTCACTTGAATGCAAGATCAGATGAGAGGTAAGCATGCCACGTAAAAAATTGAAGGTAATATTCACTTAGGCAAAGTGTGAATGATTGACAAGATGTGTGGGATTTCTTCAGTCATTCCTGCATAAGCTTTGCTGAAAGAAGGAGATTACATTTGCTTGTGAAGGCAGACTGACTCTTCATAATAGCATTAGCCATATCATGTATTAGCCCTGTGAAATGGAATTCATGGGCTACAACAGTAATTCCAAGGTTATATTTTTAAAGTATGAAAGTTTCCTTTACAGAATTGCATGGATTGTAAACGCTGTATCTTATTTGGAGATGATTCTAGCATGGTGTTCTATCCATTTTCAAATAAACTGTGAGGCGTTTTTAAAGCATATACTTTCTAGCCATTTGTTTTCTTAAAGCATGGTGAGAAAAAATGTATAATTTTGATCTATACATCTCAACGTGAAGCCCTTCTGCACCGTGCAATAGAGATTTTAAGCCAAGCTGGTCTGGCCTTGGTAGCTCCGAGGCTGAGCCTTGACTTGTTGACTGCAGCAAAGTGGTTTTATCAGTCACTGCTGCCGAGTCCTGAAGTGTCAGGAGAGGGCGCAGCCTTCCCAGAAGTCTCCGATGGAAAAAACTGTTGTGTGTCAGGATGATTCAGAAAGGTTCTCCTAAAACCCTGCGTGGTCTGGAGGCTCAGACTCTCCTCCCGGTTTGGGAATTGAGAACAGCGGAAAGAACCTGTTATGGTCTATGTCCTTCGTAAAACTTATTCATTCATAATTGTAAAAAAAATTGAGTATGGAGTAGTTATAGAGAAGAAATTCAGGTTTTATTTCTCATTTTGAAGACTACAACATGGCTGCTGAATGTAAATTTTAGTTTTATATATGCTGTACCATATATTGTGTAGTGTGATGCAGAAAATCATCTGAAAGATGTCGTACTGCTGGTAGTGGATAGTGCAGTTCTTTTCCTTTTTTGCTTTTTAATTTCAAAAATACATACAGTGCAACATGGCTGCTGGCAGTGCAAGCTTTTTTGGCTTCCCCACTGAGTGAGGAAAAACCAAAGGCTACATAAGTCTCCAAAATTCAGGCAGTGTGCCTCCCTCTCTGCTGTGTCTGGCAATGCTGCTGATCAGAAACTAGATAGTCAGTGACCTCACAAATTATCATCCTTGGTTTTCCTTTTCCTTTTCCTTTTCCTTTTCCTTTTCCTTTTCCTTTTCCTTTTCCTTTTCCTTTTCCTTTTCCTTTTCCTTTTTTCTTTTTCAATTCACAGTCAAGTCAGACATTGAAAGATTTTTCTATTATCCATAGAATGAATTTTAAATGGTCTTTTAATCTTGCACCTGGGATGGGGCAGCCCTGGATGTACAGACTGGGGAATGAGAGGCTGGGGAGCAGTGCCAGGAGAGGGACCTGGGAATCCTGGCTGATGGCAAGTTGGACATGAGCCACCAGTGCCCTGGCAGCCAGGAGGGACATCCCTGTCCTGGGGGACATCAGGGACAGCTGGGCAAGGGAGGGGATTGTCCTGCTCTGCTCTGCACTGGGACAGCCTCACCTCCAGTGCTGGGGGCAGTTTTGGGCACCACAATATAAGAAAGACATGAAGGTATTAGAGAGTGTCCAAAGGAGGCCACAAGGAAGGTGAAAGGTCTGGAGGGGAAGCCAAATAAGGAGTGGCTGAGGTCACTTGGTCTGTTCAGCCTGGAGGAGACTGAGGGGAAACTTCAGTGGGATTTTCAACATACTCACTGGGGGAAGCAGGAGGGCAACACGAATTTCTGCAGTGATAGGAGTTGAGGAAACAGCCTGAAGCTGAACTGGGGGAGGTTTAGATTGGATATTAGGAAAAGGTTCTTCATCCAGAGGATGGCTGGGCACTGGAACAGCTCCCCAGGAAAGCAGTCACAGCACCAAGGCTGCCAGAGTTCAAGGAAGATTTGAACAAGGCTCTCAGGCACGTGGTGTAATTGTTGGGATGTCCTGGGCAGGGCCAGGAGCTGGAACACAATGATCCTGACATGTCCCTTCCAACTCAGCATATTCTATGATTCTAATATTCTGTGAAATCATTGCAATTCATCTTCACAGAGTGTTTTGACTTTTTCCTTGTTTTGACATGAAACTGAATTGGCACATTTCTCTGAAATGTTTTAAATTCAGTAAAACTGCATTTGTCTTAGACCCTTATAGCTGAAATCAATAACCCCTACAACTGCATTATGAAGCAGAAAGGTCTTTTCTGACTGAATTCACCAATCAACCTCAAAAGCTTCATATGAAAGTTTTTTGTGGCTGTGGTTTCATAAGGTGGGCATTATGAAAGCTGGCTGAATGAATAATTTGTGCTTTCTGCTGGCTTCTAAATGGGCATCAGTCAATAAAAGAAAAATTCTGTTAGCTGAATTAAAGATGCAGCTGAGCAGAGAATGAACTGTTGCTAGAGCAGCCTGGGTTTTTTGGTTTTGGTGGTGGGGTTTATTTTTCTTTTTGTTTTCGGTTGGTTGGTTGGTTTTTTGGGTGGTTTTTTTTGTGTGTGTGTATTTTGTTTTGGCTCTTTGGTTTGGTTTGGTTGTATGTTTCTTTTAAAGAGGTGATTTCTGAGTCTTGACCACATTTGCAGCTGATTTGGAGCATCTAATGAAGGTGAAGACTCACATTCCTGCCATATGAGGGCTGCCCAGTGGATTAACCAGATCTCAAATGTCTGAAGAGCCCTATTTTACCTGCTGTGGCCTAAACCACATCCTCCAGGTGGCACAAGTTAATGATTTCACTGTGGCAATGCTACGTGTTCACCTGGCCCCACATATTTACATACATAACTCATCAGCAAGGTGTGCCAAGGGTATTTTAGTGGATGTACCTATTAATGGTGACAGGGCTTGTCAGCAGAGTCCATAACCAAACCAAGGTCTGACAAAACTTCCTTCTCCTAGAAGATCATGTTGAGTACCTCAGCTGTCAGCAGGAAAGCAAAATTTCTCATGCCTACAGCAGCAAAGCTTTCCAGTCCAACTGATTGTTTTGGTGTGGTTCTTGTTGGTTTTTGTTTTGTTTTTTTTTTGTAGTACAGGCTCTTGTTGGATTTTACCTCCTTCTGACCCAGAGATGGGGCAGCTGAGAGGCATTTTAAAAACTTTTATTCCATTTTCAGTCTCATGTGAAGGGTGAGACAATGCAGATATTATAATTCATGCCATCACAGTCAGAAGCCAAATTATTTCCTAATTACAGTCCATTATAAGCATTTCTTGGCCTATCAGGTTTTGCCACACAATGCTGTTGATGCCTTAAAGCCAATCATCTAAAAATACCCCTCGTGGGTCCTATTACAATGCACCTTTCATAGTTCTATTTCTCCAAAGTATCTAGTCTTATTTGCAAGGCCATCCTTTGAAACTTGTTTCCAGTTGCATTTCCCTCTCAACAATGTCTGTCCTATTCCATGGAATTTCTAAGTCAGCATTTTTTATCTCAAAGTTTGCATACAGATACATCCTATGTGAGCCTTCTGTCAGGCTTTTGAGAGCATTCTCTAAATGCAGAAGGCCCATAAGAAAAGAAATCAAAATTACTCATTTCAAGACAGTCCCTTGCCTTTAAGAGGGATGGCTTGTGAGCTTTTTACATTTAAGATGAAATGGTTAAGACCATTATTCTGTTTTAATGGTCTCATTCATTTATTGGGCAAAGGTGAGCTGATTTCCAAAGTCATCCTCCTCCCTGGTGTGTCAGTTCCTTTCTGTGAGGCAGGAGTCAAGAGCCTCCAACACCCTTAAGATCAGCTGATAGGAAATTCCAAGGTACAAACTATTCCCTCAGTGTGTGTTACAGGCACTATGACAGCAATCTCCTGCATACCAGCCTGTGCAGGGTAGTGTTAGACATTCCTGTATTCTCCATTAACATCTATTTGAAGACATTTTAATTTCCAAGGCATTTTAGAGTTTGGGGATATTTTGTTTGGTTGGGATTTTTTGAGGTCTAGGATCACTGAAACTTACCTCTACCACTGGTTGGGGTTTTGTTTGTTTGTTTGTTTGTTTGCTTGCTTGTTTGTTTGTTTGTTTGTGGGTTTTTAGCACATATTGAAGAAGACCTGCAATATCATGTTTTAATCACACAAGTTTATTTCACTTCTGTATGTCAACACAGCCACTGAAATTCAGGTGTCAGGTTCAGATGTTTTGAGTAAGTTTTCCTAATAAACTAATGTTGTGTGACTGGCAGTGACTCTTATCAATAAAAATAATGTCTTATAAATAAAAATAATCAATGACCTTTGCAAAGGTCATGTCCTTTCATTTCTACAGTGAATGACAAAATGTCCATTAAACACAAGTGATAGGACCATTCAGTTCCAAGTTTTAAAATGGAAATGGCAGAGGTTTTTCTAGGTTAATGACAACTTATGTCTCAAATGCTAGTGCTATGCAAGGAAAGAGCTTTATTTCATAGGTATTTGTCAAAATCCTTCTCCTTGTCTTTCAGACTCATATCTGTTGCCTTGTTTATTTCTCAAAATCCTTCTCATTGTCTTTCAGACTCATATCTGATGCCTTGTTTCAGAGCCATACATTCCAATTTTATCCTCTGTCATATTTTTCTGTAATAGCTTTGCTTTCTAGATCTACATTCATTGAGATGCAAAGCAGCTGGGATGTAGGCACATAGGAAGGCTAGATCTCAGAAAAAATGAGGCATTGCTTCCTTGAAAGCTCTTACACAAGAAATGTGTGAGATTGGCCGTACCTGACCCTAAACCACCTGATGAGTTTGTTGTCATAAACAACAAGAGAATCAGGAGAGGAAATGCCATGCTCTGAGTAGGTCAAATGTGTTTGAATGCTGACAGAATGTCAGCCCCAGCTGCCAGAGTCCTGCATGCAACAACCTTTGGCTGCACCAGCAGCCAGGATGAGACCATCAGGTGGAGGAATCTGTTAATCTCTGTGTCATCCCATTGTTGTCTCACAGGCAGAAAGAAGAGAGAGTGAATTCCTGACATTTGTACCAAGAACAGGCTGAGTGGGGGAAGGAGCAGGCAGAGAGGAGTGTGGAGAACAGGGAGGGAAACAGCAGGATGGCAGACAAACACAAACATTGGGACAGATAAAGAGATGAAAAGTCCAGCGTCCACCCCTTAAATATCCAGGATCAGTCAGAGATCTTTGGAGAGCAGCTGAGCCAGCTCTGTTTCCATGAAGAGAGCTAGGAAAGATGAGATTAGGTAAATCCAAGTACCTGAGCAATCTGTTTAACTTCATTAGCCCCCCCTTTCTAAATCATGGCTAACCAGGTTTCAGCAGTGGGAAAAGGATGCTGTCTCTGAGTCAGCTTCTTGCTTCTGGGAAGAAAATGTGATCCCATCACACTTACATGGAGTCACTGATGTGGTCTGCCAGGTTGTGTTTCCTCACCATTCTCTGCACCTCTGCACCAAACATGCAGTCTAAGGGCAGCCTGTGGCATTTCAGGGGAGCAGTGAGCTGCAGTCACCCCATCTCTAAAGTTACTGAACTCAATGGTTGTGCATTAGCAGTGAATTTGGCTCACAGTTGTCAGTTTTTAACTACTGAGCTGAAAAAAATTGTAACACACATAATAAATCTTTCAATTTATAGGGCCTGGTGTTTCTTGCAAGGAGCCTTGATTCCCACCACAAGCTGATCACCAAGCTGATGTTCTGAAGGAGGCTCTTTAGTCTCAATTTCCCTGCATTTATCCAATTGTTTATAATGTAGGCCAGAGGGTCTTTTCTGCCTGTTTGGTCAGATGTAGGTCAGCAGTTCAGTGGATTTAAATGAATGGCTGATGGAAAGCTCCAATTGGTTTGCATGGAAATGGCATTGGGCCAGTTGCCCAGTTGTGGAATGTTGTAGGAACAGGGGAGACATAATTATTTCCAAATTTGGCCACAATCCATATTATACCCATATTTATCCATATTTTGCTGCAAATGGCCTTGTCTTCTTTGGCAAGACATCCCGTGGGCAGGGAACATATCCTTAGCAACTGACTGTTCTTATACTGGGTATATACCACTGTGTCATACTGGGTGGAGTTTCCAACAAGTTCTCCTCTGTGGAGAGGCCAAGACTCATGACCCTTGCTAGGCATGTAGCTGTGTCCCAGGATCAGGCTTCTGGCTCCTTGGCAGCCTGTCTCAAATGCTGCTTTTTATGGGATCATTGACAGATCCTTGAGCAGCAATTAATTCTTGGTACAAAACCTGTTGGTTTTTGTGAGGAGCAAAAGCTTTTCTGCATATCCTCATGTGGAGCAGGAAGGATTTCAGGAGCACTGCAGAGATCTCCCACCAGTCAAATGCTTGTTCCTCTCATTCAAAGGGGCAGTGGGATGTGAACCAGCTTTTGTTCAAAAATAATATTGGAATTTTAGCACGTGGCTGCCCCCCACAAGTATGTCCTCTTGTACCTTCTGGGATAATTTTGTCTGAATTGTGCTGATGGAACCCAGTTGCTGTCAGATGGCCGTTTGCAGAGTTGCTTCAGGGGTGAGGAAGATGTAGACTGAACATGCTGGGGTAGCTGTCACAAACTGGCCTGTTCTTCTCTTGCCAGTCAGGGATGGTTGGTGTACCCACTCCTTGACTGCTGAGCCATGAGTCTTTGATCTTTTCTCTGTATAAATAGCTTCAGATGCAATTTGACAGCAGGTTACACTCAGAAGATTTTTCCACTCTGTAGCTCTACCCTATCAAGACGTGTTTAAATTATCCTACAGGCCATGCCTTCAGAGAGGCCTGGGTTAGTTATACATCTCTGGTTTTGACTGACAATTTATACACCCTCACTAGCTAGGCCACTTCTCTGGAGAGTCCCCCTTTCTTATCTGACAGAGATGCAGGCAGACAGAGATACAACCCTGTGCTATATAGAAGAAAAGCAGGATGATAACCCCTACAAAACATGACAGAGTCACTGCGTGTTCAGGTTTGCCTTGGAGCTGGTTTGCTTTTACAGAGCCAGACCAGTTTCTTCTGAGTCAGATCCTGTTATATGCACACTGTTAATTCATTTTAAGAGTGGAACAGATAGGTTTCTTCCCCTTTCACAATTATTACCTTGTTATTGCTCTGCTTTCTAAAGTTTTCTGGTTGCATGGCACAGCTGCCAGTGTGCCCCAGGGCCTGGTGCAATAAAGTGTCTGTGGTGTGTTTTGCTCTCTTGATTGTATGGAAGGAGTCCTCACTGCATTATAAACTCATGTCTGTAGCTTTTCAAAGCTCATTCTTGCCTATGGGAAAAGCTTCATGTGTGAAAAGTGTCAGGTTCCTTGTGGGATAGGGGGGACTGTTACACCCAGAGATGCACCTTGACATTTCTTTTTCTGCACTAGAACAAGGAAGAGGGAGCAGATAGGAGTAGGTCAGAGCTGTGTTGGACCCCAGTCTAATCCTGGGCCTGGGTGAGCCTCTTCAGGGGTCTCCAAGTTTCTCTTGGAAGTCAAAAATTATGATATTGAATGAGTGAGTTTCATGAAGAACAGGAAATAATCTCAGTTGTGGCAGCTACTGTGTGGGAAAGATGCAGCATTTGTGTGAATTTTGGGTACCAGAGTCCATAGTCCCAAATCTTTGCTCAGTCTTTAGCTGGGGGAAGGGGACAAGGAACTTAAAGTGGATTAGAACACATCAGGACTCCTGAATCTAGCTGAGACTGCATACAAAAATAATATTGCCTTAGAAAGTAAAAAGGCTGTGTCCTGCATCTGCTGAGCAAGGAGTTTCAATCCCATGGTTTTTTCCTGTGTGCTGGCAGGTTCACAGAACAGGATGCATTCTGGCTGCAGCTAAATAAACAGCTGGAGGGGTGTTGTCTCTGTGCAGAGCCACAGGCCTGTCCCTTTCTCTTTGCAGGCACCCTGCCCATTCCCCATCCTTTGTAAAGGCTCCAGCTTTAAAAGGAGGGTGAGCACACTCACACACAACACTGGTGTCACCTGAGGCTGAGCCCAACAAGTGGTTTCTGTCCCACTCCCCCAGAGCTCCTCACTCAATCTCTGTATGTATATTTTGGCAAAGCACTCTGAGACACCTGTCAGGCTGAGTCAGACTTTGTGTAGGTAGTGATCCTTCACCCATCCCTGGCATTCAGCCCTTCTTGGAATCTGGGAGGGAATTGTCCAGCTCTGCCCTGCACTGGTGTGGCCTCACCTCGAGTCCTGTGTGCAGTTTGGGGCACCACAATATAAAAAAGACATGAATCCATTCCAGTGTGTCCAAAGGAGGGCTATGAAGGTGATGAAGGGCATAAAGAGGAAGCCATATGAGGAATGGCTGAGGTCATTTGGTCTGTTCAGCCTGGAGCAGAGGAAACTGAGGGGAAACCTCGCTGGGGTCTTCAACATCCTCACAAGGGGAAGCAGAGGAAAAGCACTGATCTCTTCAGTCTCATAACCAGTGACAGGACTTGCAGAAATGGCATGAAGCTGGGTTGGAAGAGGTTTAGGCTGGACAACAGGAAAAGGTTCTTCGTCCAGAGTGTGGTTGGGCACTGGAGCAGGCTCCTCAGGGAGCACCAAGCCTGACAAAGTTCAAGAAGTATTTGTACAATGCTCTCAAGCACAGTGATGCCTTAGGTTTTAGCTTTTATATTTTCCAGATTCTGTACTGCATTATTACATAACTCTGAACTTCATATAAAGTGTTAGCAAGTTCTCCTCACAGCTCAGTCAGACAAAACAATCTTTTTCCAGCCTGAGAACCAAAGACACCATTGCAGCTTCAGGCCCAAAGGTATAAACAACAGCACATTGAGAAGAGCAAACTGAGAGGATGGGACTTCATAACCTGAAGCTCTAATTGGACATTTTACCCCAAAATGTAAATGGACCAAAACTTACAAAAGTGTGAAAACATGTGATCCATCATCCATCTTGAGTGTAGCCATGGCCAGGCTCTTGCACTGCCCAAGATGTATCCTTTGAAGGCCTTTTTAATAATTATCTATTTTATTCCTTTAGCACTGTCTAAGCTCTGCTCTAGGTGGCCTCTTGGCCTCTTAAGGCATCAACAGGATGTGACTCTTGAGGTGACCTGTCCAGGGCCAGGAGTTGGACTCAATGATCCTGATGTGTCCCTTCCAACTCAGCATATTCTCTGATTCCATGGTTCTGTGACTAAATGCTAAGCTACACACAAAACTGGCAACCCAAAGAAGCTCAGGTCAGATTTGTTTGCTGCTGTAACCTCCTCAATATCTGTGGAGTACCTGCATTGTTTCCTCTACATTCAAGTGTAGGAGACCACCAAGGAATGAAGGCTCAATGCTGAGACATTTGTCATTTCTGGTGCTGTTTTTGTAAATAAACTCCCCAGCCAAGAGCTATTGCATATTTTGAATTCCAAGAAGGCAATGGTCTGTGTCTTCCAACATATGCCAGTGCTGGACAGTTCAAAAAGGACAGTGAAAAAAAATTACCCTGTTCAGTCTAAGAAAAGTGACACATTTATTCTCTTGAAACACAGTTCTGCTTTATCTGGCTTTACTTTCAGTGGAAGGGGAGACACACAGTGCTGTCCTATTGCCACCTGATCCTGGCAACTGCAGGACCTGCTTGTAAACCACTTGAAGTTCCCACAATCAATAATTACTTTGGATTTTGCTAATAAGAAACTCTGCTCTCAGCAGTTTGGAGAAGAATTATAAGTAAATAAAGGTCCCATGTTTACAGAGCCCTTCCCACGTCATTAGCATTTCTAGTTGATAGAGTGTATTGTTTCTTACTCCTGTGTGTAGAAGGTGCTCACACTGCCTGTGGGATGTTAATGAGGGATGTTGTGCAGGCTCTCTTTAAGTGCCTTGGCTTCTGCAAGGTCCTTTTATTCAGATCTTTCTCCAAGCCTGGCAAGACAGGTGAACCTCTGTGGAAACAAAATTGCAAGTGTCATCTTTATTTTGTTAGTTACGCATAACCCTCCCTCTGCCTTCAGCACTGAAAGCTTTTGCTGTTTTTTGCTTTCTTAGGGTGGTAGTTTCTTTCTTAATAGGTACTTAAGGAAACACCTGGAGTCACCTATCTCTGGTCTACTGTTTCCATATCTGGTTTATTTATTTTTTTAACTTCAAACACGGGATGTGTATGTGTGTGAAAAGGGTATCAGGCATCTACATTTAGGGATTTGGTAGGAAGTGAGTGTCTTCAAGGTTCCTTTATAATCACTGGAGCTAAAGCCTCTGGATAACCATCAAAATCATCCCTGCTAAATCATCCTCTGGAGAAACATCTCTCTTTCCACTGCTTGTATAGGGAACCCACAGAGACCAGACTGAATTACCACAGCTGAAATAAGATGCTGCAGAAGGTGGCATGAATACCCCTGGACTCTGAGCTACTACTCACCCACTGAAAAGCTTGAAAGGCTTCCAGTTTTCCCATTAATGTAATCACTCTGCTCACCTAAGCAAAAAATTAAAAAAAAAAAAAAAAAAGGCAGAAAACTGTGTATTAAGCACCAGTCTTTATTGTACCAAATAGCACTTTTAAATCCTCACCCCAGGAAGCTGCTGACACATGTTGGAGTCACTCTACCACCTTCTCCCACTGAATGCTTCTGTAATTGTATTTGTGTCTCTGGTTGCTGTGGAGGTGTTGGCATCCTGATCTAGGCAGCACAGCCTGTGGCTTCCTGGCCCTATATGGCAGCTCACCTGTGAAGGTAACCAGGAGCTCCCTCTGAATCTCTTTGAGGTCTAAACTAAGCAGCTCAGAAGATGGCAAATGGAGCTGCTACGTGCCTGAGGTGGGTGGCAGTCCCTGGCAGTGAAAGCTGTGACCTGCTGTTTGAAACCTGGCTCACATCACCCCAAATGTTATGAAGGATGTTTCTTCCTGCCATGCCCTCTCCAGAACAAGATGTTCTCTGTGGAGCAGTGTGCTCTGAAAGGCCAGGTCTGGCTACTCCCTTCCAGCACTGCAGGTAGAAGAAGATGGTTTTAACATAAAGGAAGACACAAAAATTGTCTGGAGGCTGGCCAGAGGCAGGTGGGAACAGGCTGAGAAGGTCTGTTTGGTCTGGTGGCATGGCTATGTAGATTCACTGTCTAAAATCCCTTGTGGGGAGAGAAAGACATGGAAAGGAGTCATTGGCTGCAGTCAGTTTGGGGTGGGGGGGAGTTTTCTTAAGGCCAGGTGTAGGAAAGCTTGAAAGCACACATTTCAGCATAATTAGAGGCTTTTCTGACATGGAGATAAAACTTGATATGCAAAGTCTGTACATTTGGATTTCATGTTGCACTACGCCCCCAGATTTGGCCTTTATCTTCCCTTTACATCAGGGTGTTAGGCAATTCACCACCCCCTGCAATTTACTTTGACTCTGGTGACTGTTAATTCTTGCAGCATGGATTGAAGACATCTTTTAGAAAAGTTTCCAGTTTGTTATTTGGTCATTATGTTGAAAAGGTCTGTGTGCCTTGAAAAAGGTGATAATAAACATGATGAAAGTGTAAAGAAAGCTAAGTGATACTAAGAAGTTAGGTTATGGTCTTCTCTTTATTCATCCACCTATTAGAGGATGAAAGGGCATATAATGGCACAGAAGAATGGTGGTACATTGAAGGCAGACAGGGATTTTCTTTGCATGTAGTATGTTGCCATTCCTGAACAATATCCACATCCATAAACGTAACAGGATCCTGCAAAAGGTCAGGCATTAAATAGCCTCCAACACCAATTGGAATAGCAGTGATAAAAATACAAATTTCAAGATTGTTGAATGGGCTTCTGAGGTCAGCTATGCTATAGCTGTCAGTCACAGCATTCCTTGTGCTGTCCTCCAGAACAGTCTCCAGTTAACACAACCAAAGCCTGGGAGCTATTTGCCCTGCCAGTTTTATCAAGTGTAATAGTCACCGTGCTCCTGTGATGGTCTGTGACCATCAGTTTATTTATTTTGGGTACAATCTGCTGGAATTCTGGCATTCTGACACTACCTGGGTGACTGCTGAATGCTTGAAGAGTACTTTAGTTATTTCTTCCACAAGTGAACTCATATTCTGCTCTACCTACAGATGCTTGTGTTGGCTCTTAGTGGTAAGTTTCCGACCTCTTCTGGTGCTGTACAAGTCCTGTCTAATCCAGCACAATGGCAGGACTGTTAACCTGGCTGATATCATTCCCAGAGGGTCTGGAACATGCTTCTCTGACATGAGACATATAAATGCTTTATGAGACCTGTAAGTTCCTGACAGATGCTGCTACACTTTGGCCCTGCACAGGCAGCTCCTGGTTGCCTCACAACTAACTTTGCTTACAGTCAACTTGGCCCTCCCAGCTGTCTGCCCACATCTGTACAGTTTTATTCCCTTGCACTTCTGCAGTCCTGGTGAGGTTTACTGAGCCAGGGACCTCTGCACCATGCTTGGGCACCCCAAACACTGCCTGCTGGTAGCTGAGACCCAGGACTGAGCCCTTGAAGGATGTCTAGGGATGGCCATCAGTTCTCTGTACTGGTACAGAGATAATTTCATGTGTAATGGGATCAGGTAAGACAGGAGACATATGGGCCCTCTGACCTCAAACCTTTTTGTCCTAGAAAAGAGAAGGAAAAGATTCAGCCTTTTCACAGCTTCCCTCAGAGGACACTCTCAGAGGTTAAACAGCTGTGCTTGCAGTTATTGAATTTCTGAGCTGTGCATTCTCACCCTTTCCTCCTACCCCAAACAGTGAAATATTTGCTGGTACTGTCCAGGAATTCATCTGTTGGTATTTTAATATGCATGTGTGTGATCAACCCAGTTGCTGCTACAATTACACTGTGGGAATCTTGTTCCTAAAAATAGACCAATCTCTGCTGCTCTCCAACAGCAGCATGAGGTAATGGATCATATTCCCTAGTTGCCAGTCACACACACAAGAAGAAGGCAATCAATACAGCTGGCAATACATAAAGGCTACAACAATTATAATTACAACTGATTTCCCTTTCACTTATAAACATCATCTTCTAGCCTGCATTATCACAGCTTCAGCTTTACAATTCATTAAAACCATCATGGGCTTCACTTTGCTCAATAAAATCCTGTTATTTTGCTTGAGAGCATCTTTGGAGTGGCTCAAAGTGTTAAGGTTTATTATGGGAACCTTAAACCAGCTCCCACTCCATCAAATGCTCTGTTGCTATCAGTGTACTTCCACCAAAACTGAGAGATTTTGCATCACTCAGGTTGTGATTGCTGTATTTTGTCTAGGGAAATACGTGTGCACACCATCTTTTAAATTTAAGGTGCAGCAAACTCCCTGATCTTGTTCTATCTCCTCTTCTGCATTATTTAAATGGCAGTTGAAAGCACTGTGAGTCAGTGGAGGCTGAAAAAAAAGAAAAAAATTGACAGGATACCATTCATTTTTATTATTATAAAAAGCTGTATTTTGGAAGGACTTTGCATTGCAAGCAGTGCCTCTGATCCCAGAGGAGCTACTCAGTGTACAGCCTTACTCAACCTTACCATTGTATATTTTGTCCAAATAATGTCTGCCTGGTGAGCAAAGGAGGGGGGTTTGGGAGCCTGAACTTCAATGTTGTAGCCGAAAGTCACAGTGATGAGACATTGTGTGCAAATCAGAGTATTCCAAATTGCAGCACTGACTGCTGAGTCATGGCTGTTGCATCTCTGTTCTTCCCTCTCCCTGCCCATGGAATAAGAGCAATAATGTTAGAAATGGCAAGGGGCATTCATGAATTAACACTGATTTTAGATATTTGTCAGTGCTTTGAAGCTGTTCAGTGAATGGTGCTACATAAAGTACACCTTGGTCTGTTAGAAGACACATAAAGGTCTGAAGCCATAGGAGAGTTCTTCTGGCAGTGGGGTTTCCAGCCGTGGTTCTCCAGCAGGGAGAGCACTGGCAATCCCTGAGAAAAGGTAATGGAAACAGAGGGGAATGCATGTGGAAGCTGTGTTCTGCACTCACACAATAATCCAAAGATGCTTCCAGTTTTACCCCTCAGAGTCTGTTTAGTAGCCATTGTAGCTCATTGTATCTTTCCTCCAAAAATGGGGTGTAAATGGAACCCCCCCTACCCTTTTTGGAGTCTTTGTACACTTAAATTAAAATACTTTGTTTTCCCCTTGTAAGATTTTAGTGAATCTGTTACATTCTTGAGAGTGTTTTTTTCCACCTAAAGCCATATTCTTAGTTCTGGTCTGGATCTCTCTTAGCCATTATCTGTCCCACTGAACAGAAAATTTCTTAGAGAGCAGTCAGGAAAGGATCCTACCTCTTGGAGCATGCAGTGCTGGAGCTGCTACTGGAGCTTGTCATCCATTACAATACTGTCAGCACTGGCTTTTTGCCCATCAAAGGGGTTTTTGGAGCCAGGCAAAGGCAGAGCCACTGAGCACTGACAGAAACCTCCAGCACTCCCATCCATGCTTGCCAAGAGGCTGCTCCACAAGAATGGAGCTTTGCTTTGCTCCATCAAAGCAACTCCAGCCCGTGGCTCTGCTCTTAGTATCAGATTGCTCACTACTGAAACCCTGCTTTTCTCTGCTGCTTAGATCTACTCTTCAGCTTCAGTGGAGTTTTTCTTATTAACCAGGCCTTTGTTCCTGCCTTAAAAGTCCTGCTCTGCCAACCAGGAGTCAGCATAGCTCTGGTTTGCTGTGGCTTCTTATTCCTGAGAGAGAACAGCAGGTCTCCTTCTGCCTTGCTGAAAGACCCCTCCTTCTAGGGGTCTTTCACAGAATGAGCCCTCCTGGTCTAGCAAGGCACCAGTGAGGAAACTGAAGCCTCAAAACTTCAGCAGGATAAGAAATGTGTAACTTCTGAAGGCTTCTGGAGCCCATGTGATGTTTCAGAGCCAGCCTCTATTCTCAAAAAAGTGGTGAAAGTCATAATTTAAAAATAAAATCAAGTGCAGTGCTTAGCAAAGAGTCATATTGGTGGTATTGCTGTGAGTAAATTCCTCAACATGAATTGGCTTTGCTTGAGTCTCAGAAACACTCCACCAAAGAAAGGCCCAGCTGTGAGGTGTCTGTGGTACTGATCTGAATGGGAGACAAGTACACAGGGCTCTTGCCACATCAGGTGTCCTCCTTGCCCCTTCTCTTCCCCCAAAAACATGCCTGTAGTTTATTTTAGTATTACAGGTCAAACCAGAGCCTTCCAAGGGCCTCTGTAGGAGTTAACCCATGCAAGTGGTGAACTTTAACAGGCACTTTTGCAGGTGCTGTGCTTCTGCTGTCTGGTGGGCACTAGATGATGCTTTTATATCATTCACAGCCATCTCTGGCTTAAATTGAGGTTACCAAATGCTGTGTTTTATCTCAGAATCTCCAGATGTCACCATTTTCCTTCTTAGGATTGTGTGCAGTAAGCAAAGGGGCAATCTCTGTCTGGCTTTGGGCAGGGATGGCCACAGATTAATACTTATGGCTTAGAGCTAGGAGGACCTTCCTGTGCAGCAACTGAACCAGCCATTTTATTGGGAGAAAAAACACAGAACTAGCTGTACTCAAATCCTGTTCATCTGCTGCTTTAGCAATGTTTGAATTTTGAGGTTTCCATCAGAAAACCTCCCCTGTGTCTTACAGCCACAAGAGGATGTAGGGCATAACCCTTTACCCACTTGGGTCATGCAGAATTTTTTCAATAACTTTAAAACGGTCTGAAAAACAGTCAGGAGACAAAAAAAGCCAGAAGTTAAAGAAGTCAAGAGAGTATGTAATGAGCATTGATAGTTCAGATAAAAGACAGAACAACCTAGTGAAGATTTCATGTTTTATTGTTATTAAAAGTTCATTATGAAATCAGCACAACAAATAAAAATAGATCTGTGGTGAATGATACGTATTTACTGTTATTGCCCGGTCGTTTTGTGCACACTCTCACTTTTTAAAATCAGAGGATAATGAGTACAAGACATTTCACATTTCAGTGTTCCTGCAGCAGAGAGAGGCTGTGCTTCCTGTTGACTCTATCCAATGTATAATGCAGTCAGAAATAGTCCTCTATTCACACTTAAAAATAAACTCAGTTTTAGAGTATGCCCCAGCTGAAAATAACTGGAGAGTGAGAGCTCGAAATAACTCTTTCCTTAGGGACCTATTTCCATGAAAGTCAAAGGGATTTTTGACATGGATTGTAAAAGCAGAAGGCCATAGTTATTTGTTGACAGACAGATGGAGAGGCCTAGCAACAGGAGCTAGGGAGGACCTGTGGCAGAGTAGGAGTTTATTATTTTGATGTTGCACATGCTGCTAAATCTCCTTGTTGTAGTAATTGTCTGTGTTCATTACAGCAGTGATTGCTGGGAGGGTGTATCAAAGCCAGATAGGGCGTCAGCAGCTCATTTGGTTTTTTTTCTCCCTGTTTGGGTTGGCCTTGGTTCTAACCCTGCACACCATTCATGGACTTTCACCTGCGTGCTTCCTGATCCACATGAGAAAATGAGAACAATACCACGATTACAAAACCCCTCCCCAAGTCACTTACTGTTCCTACCCTGCTGTAAGCTTTTCTTCCTCACTTCTGTGCTTATCACAGCAGGCATTTGGGGCTGCCTTCAGCCCCTGACTCTTGTTCCTTTTACACTCTCATGTCAACTCGAGGGGTGCTGGGAGGTTGCTGACTGGCTCAGCAGAATTGTTGTTGTGCAGTTTTCTGCATGGAAAGGTCTCTGTGCAGCCTCAGTGCAGAAAACAGTGCTGGGGTTCTCTGGGGGGAACATTTCCTGGGGATAGGAGGCCAAATGAGTCCCACATCAGATATACTTGAATGTCTGCGAGGGAAAAAATACCTTAGTGGCTACTCCTATATTCTGTTATTTATTTGAGAGCTTCTTTTCCATCAGGCAAGTAGGAACATGAAACAGTCCATGCTGTCCAAGCTTGTAAGCAATGCTGGGTTTTTTTGCCACAAGTCCTGGTAGGGGGTTGCAGAAGGTGGCAGCTAAAAATGTGGAAAAAAGCCCATCCTTGGGAAGCTGCCCTGCATTTCCATAGCCTGTGTCCTTGTCTGGCTCTGAAATGCCCACTAATGCCCTCTGAACTCCTGCTCTGTTAGGATTACAGCACATCATGCTACCCCAAACCTCACCACCCAGCTGATGAGGCTACTCTGGCCTTGTTTCCTGCACAGTGAACAGTTTCCAAAAGCAAAGATAAAAATCTCAGTGCTGTTCCCTGCCTGAAAATCTCTGGGCTTCAGTCTCAGCCTCCCAGCAGGAGAGTGACAAGGTTGGAAAGCTGGCACAGCAGAATGGTGGTGATTCAGGCTCTCCCTTTGGTTTTCAGGCTGTTTACTCAAAACAGCCCTTGAGAAAGATGCTGTGCCTCAAGCACGTGTCACATTCAACCGGTTTAGCAATATTACACCTATTTCTGCCCAAACTGGCCAGGGAGGGGAGAGAGAATATATTATGTTAGTGCAAGTTCTTCATAGACAACATGTGAATATTTAGTACAAAATGTTCTTTCAAGGTGGGGCGAAGGTTTCTAATTGTGACACAAAAAGAAGGTATTTTGTAACAGTTTTAACAAGTTGCCCGTGAAAAAGCGTTTGTGTGAAATATGTTTAGACAGACTACCTCACGTGACACTGAAATATTTCAAGGCTCTTTCTGAGCAGGCAATAACCTAGTTTTGTTTTCTTAAAATCAAATCAGCTTTATCACAGCCAATCCCAAACATAACTAAATAATTTGGTTGTGATTTTTTTTTTTTGGTTGTTGTTGTTGTTGTATTTTTTTTCCTTTTTCCTCTTTAGAAAAATAAAGCTATGCTGAGTGTTTCCACTCCACATGGGTTTTACCCATTCAAGACTTCTTTCATTGCAGAATCAACTTCCTCATTCAGAAGAAACCACAGAAATATTCAGCTAATAAATTTCAGCATAAGATTTCAAAGGCTGGGTTCATTCACTCCTGAAGTCCTGAAGAATTGCAGCTTCCAAGAAGCTCACAGACTACTCGTGCCTACTGAAAAGCATTTTATAACCCTGGCCTAACTTGGAAACAGTCTTTATTTCATGTCTATTAGGGCTTACATCCAAAACAAAGATAAGAATAATCCCTAAATTGTGGAAACTGAAAAATTCAGGTACAAATTTTGCAGTGCAGCCTCCCATTTGAAATGTTTGGCTTTGACCCAAAGTCCAGCTGAGTAGAAACGATTAAGGCCTCAGTTTTCTCTGACTTACACTGCATGTGCAAGTGTTCTGCAGTTGCTTCTTAATATGATCAGCCAGTGTAAGTCAAGCACGAGTGGAACAGCCCTTGGTTACACAGACATCATCCTTTCTTCTGCCATCGCCTGGTAGTGCCAAGAGCAAAAGAAAAGTAAAAAGGCTTCCAATCAGCTGATAGATAGATGTGGAAGCTTTCTTTAACTGTGACTTTCTGCCCTTTCTTGAGCTCTCAGCCAAGCCATTACCCATTAGAAGAGGATTCTCAGCCATTCTTGCCTCGAAGCCTGGCTCAGAAACCACAACAGGGCAGGATCAAGTGGTGGAGTTATGCAAAAGCAAAACCAGAATCAGGGTCAAAAGAGCATTTTCCCCAGAGAGAAAACTCCTGGAGCAGGAACAAATGGGAGTGCCCAGCACAGGGGGTGGGAACAGGAGCAAGGCAGGATCACCAGGCCCTGGCTCCCACCAGAGATGCCCCTAACACTGCACTGAGCTCACCTTGACACTCCTGGTGCAGGCACTGTGCTGCTCCAGCCCCTGTGGGAGACCTGGGGGCTGTCAAAATCCAAATCCAAAATGCTTTTTGCAGGATACAGTAAAGGCATGGAGGGGGAATCTCTGCTGGTGGGCTGTCAGAGAGATTCCCTTTGGGCTTGTGCTACTGTAAGGTCATGGTGCTACTTACACTTCCCACTGGCCCTGCATCAGCAAACCTGGCTTTGGATGTCCAGCTGGAGAAAGCACTAGGCACAGAGGGTGCTAAATTTTCTCTCCAAAGAGAATTCATCTTCTGCCAAAGCATCAGCTTTGGAACCATAGGGGATTTTCCAAGCTGGAGAAAAATCCAATATACCTCATGTAGAAGCACCTTTCCCTTGGATTTTTTTATTATCATAATTTTTAAGAATATATTTTGTACCGAAACACTGTCAGCATTCTTTATACAATGGAAAATGACACAGTCATTATGTATCATGTAAAAGAGTAAAAACAGAGCAAGACAGGAACATTTCAGTTCAATCTGGAGTACAAATAGAATCTGACGTACAGCTTAAAAGCCACACACCAGATAAAAAGTTCATCTGGAAAACAACAAGTTCTCTTTTATTTTGGAAGCAGGAAGAAAAGTCAGGGAACGTCAAATGTTAAGGCTAAAAATTAACATTTCAACTTGTACTTTATAGGTGGCAGCCTGATTCTTAATTCATCTGCAGCAGCAGCACCAACCCCCCTGCTTTACAGAGATTTGCACTTGCAAGAAATAAGAATCAGGCTTCTATGCTCAGAGGACTCTGATTGACCTCAACAGGCTTTGGACTAGAGCCACAGTTGGAATTTCAGCTTGCAGTCTAAGGCTTCTTAACTGCAGGCCAAATTAGCACAAAATGAGGCTTTGCATTGGCATTCTACCCTTAACTTTGGATATTCCAGTTCTGGTTGCTTTAAACCACACTTTTATTGCAGGTTTAACATAGTTCCATTTGTGAGATACTTTTTTTTTTTTTTCCCCTTAAACGCTGTGCTACAAAGAATGTTTTTATAGTCTGTGTTTTAGTCCCTATATTATGTGTTTTCAAAATTGCCTAAATGTATGTTTATATCATGATTATCACTACTCAAAAAGACCCACTGAAGTCCACTGTGAGCAGCCAAGGAAAAAAGTGTACTTAGTCCTAAAGAAGTCAAGAAAAGTGGCTGTGTTCATTTATAGTGTAGCTCAATGACTGTGTTTATACAGCTATACTTACTATTTAAAAAGCTACTTGAAAAGTTATTATTCATGTGCAGTAGCTGATTTTCAAGCATTAATAACTTGGCTGTCTAGACAAGTTTTAATTGTCATATCAAAGGCCAAATATGTTCTCAAACAAGTGTAAAGAATCTCCCATCTCCCTCGGAAAGAGGCTGGCTCTCTTTCTGAACTAAGAGATTGCCAAATTTCACTTTTTCTCAGGTTAGGAAAGCACAGTAAAACCCACAAATTTGCTGTTTTAAGTTTTTAAAATGGACTGACTTCAACTCAAACCTATCCTGTGCAGCAAAGTTAGTAAGCCCTGAAAAACAGATTCTAGTGAATATGCAGAGTTCCCTCCCCCCACCAACCACCATGCCCACGTTTTCCCAGGGCCTAGAGGGCTCCATTAAAATGTAACTAAATGTGTGATAGGAAACATGGTTTTTCAAGAACGATATGTAAAGTTTACCCCAAGAACCTAAAACATTTTGTACATTCAAAATGTTTACACTTTGCTGTTCTCAATCGTCAGTAAGATTGTTCATTTTTTTGTTTTTACTAACAATACATACAATGAGTATAAATAAATAAACTACAGATAAGTTTTAAAAATTGTATTAACAATATGTTGTGCAAAAACTCATAACGATCTACATTCTATGCAAATATACCCTGACTAAAATACACAGGCTGTGTCCACACACCCTCAGTCAGTTTTTGCACAGTCCTTGGGCCAAACCAGGGGCTGAGGGTAATCAGCAAAATTCCATCCCAAGCTGTGGAGGTAATGCTGATTTACACCAGCAGAAGTGCAGGCCTCAAGGTGTGTGCAAAAATGCCATAGAAATCAGTGGGAATTGTGCTTGACTAAGGACTAGACAGTTTGATTGTACCCCATTAAAGTGAGTGGGAGTTTTGCCATTGATTTCCATGGAACCAGGCTCAGGCCCTGGGCAAGGACGTCAGCACGTGGCCCTATGTTGTGCTACACTACTCCACTTCAGTGCAGAAACAATATTTGCAAAAAGAAAAGCTTGGGTTTTTTTTGTCGTCGCTACCGTTCAGTAACCAGTTTTTAGCGCTGCATTTCAGAGATTTGCCTTTTCTGCAGATTTTGAAACGAGACTGCAAAGTCTTTCCGAATCCATTCCAATTTGATTATCCAGCACAGGTGGGCTATTTTGGATCCAAGAAAAAAAAACAAAACAGCTCAATGTCTAGAAACCAACAGTGCTCTTCGTTAGGATAAAAAACAACAGCCCGGTTCATCGGCACAGGAGTGAAGAACTGCATGCGGAAAAGGAACAGGGCAGCCTTCCTACCATAGCTGTGTCCAGAGCCGGCTGTCGCTGCTCCCAACAGAGGATGGCACCTGAGCTGGTTTGGAATCTGCAGTCCTAACGAGCTCAGCCCAGTTTTGTAAGCTGAAGATCTCCGTTTATCTTTATCGTGTCAATGGCTGACAGCGTTTCGATACGGTGGTAAAAATCAAAGAGCTGATGTCCGTCCACAAATATCCTAAAACGGGGATGCTCGCAAAGTATCTCAACCTGTAAAGAGATAAAATGTTGAAGGGTGGGCGAAGTATCTCAACATGTAAAGAGATAAAATGTTGAAGGGTGTTGTTCACAGTGTAACTGGGAAGTTGTTTCACAGCAGTACGCAAAGAGCCGCTTCAAATCGGTGCAGCTGCACGTTGTGCTACTTATGTGCCACTCAAGAGACAAAGGTGAGACCAGCCTGCCCCCCTTGACAGCAGTTACACTATAATGGATCTGCCCTTATTGCACAGGGACATTAATCCAATCTCACGTTGTCCTAGCAGTAAGCATGCTGCAACCCACTGGCTGCTGGGAGGTTTTGTGTCTTGGAATAATGCCAGAAAACAGACTCAACCTGCTAATCACAGCAGGAGGAAATTTTACCTCCAACCCAGACCTTGCATTCTTTGCTACAAAGTTGCTGGGTTTGGTGGTTTGTTGCTTTTTGGGTTGGTTGGGTTTTTTTTTTTCTGTATAAGGAGGCAGTTCCCTCTGCAATGCTTTCCACATTAATTTACTGGCAGGGAGTAAACACGGAAAGGGGGTATAAGTTTGTCCTCCCCTCCCACACATACACAGCTGCTGCAGAGCTAAAAACCCTTCACTCCTGTGGCTGCAGACAGTCCCTGTCAGAATGGTCTCCATCCTGGGGCTGCAGTGAAGGAAATGCAGTGCAGGATTGCTGGGAATTCAGCTAGATAATTCTCAGGAGGCACAAGCAGGATCAGGGAGGGGACACAGCTCATCCCTCCTCCCGAGACACCTGCAGAAATGCTCTGGAAAAGCAACAAAGCCTGGAGCTGAACAAGCTGGGACACGTTGGGAGATTCCTGATGTTTAGGGTGGCTTGAGAGGGTGTCCTGTTGTTAAGCTTTGCTGGAACTGCCCTGTCAGGACATGAGGGCACAGAACATGCACTTTTACAGGCCTTTGGAGATCTCCAGGTCTAGACACACTAAGGAGAAAATCTTCAGGAGAGCCACATGTAAATCCTGGGTCATTTCCAGAAGCTGGAAGTCCAGAGTGAAGTGCTGCTACCAAACACTTGACTCTGCTGCTATTACAGTGTATAAAAATGGGAACAGGGCCCGTGACAAACTGACTGAGCCAAAGCCCAAGTGACTTAAGAGCACGTTGCACCGGGAGAAGTGGCAGCAGGAGAGCTGGAACTCCTGGATCCCTGGGAGTGCACCAGGTAACAGGAAAGTGTCTGTGCTGCCATGGTGCTCCTGTGTCACTGCAGCAGTGCCTGCCTGAGGCCTTGTTATGTAAAAGATATGGTTAACACTGCTCACAGTCCACTTTTCACATCACCCGCGGCCACGCCACAGTGCTAATTGGACTGGATCACAAGTAATTGGCAAGAACATCTAATAGTCTAATTTATTCACTGAGAGGGAGACCATCAAAGGTATAAAGTCAATTGGGAGCCTCAATTCTGTTTGGGCATTTGGGAAAAAAAGAAGGAAAAAAAAGGCAAAATAACAACACCCTTTCTGTAGTCTCCCATGTTGGATGTGCAATATTGCTGTCCTGTAACATCATCTGTCATTAGTGGGACAGGCACAAAACTTGCTCTGGGTAATTTGTCTGGCTCTTCTGAGGGCCCAGTCACCACCCAGTGCAGAAGGCAGTGGAACCCTCTCAGATGGAGCAGGACCCAACCTCCAAGCCTTTTCAAGCGAATTTCCCACACCACCAAAGGGTGTTGCCAGTTCTGATGGCAGGGTGAGTTTGTAGAAGCAAGTAGAGCGCAACCAATTTGCAGCAAAACCAGTCATAAACACCCTCTTAACACCAAGCATCTGGGGAGATGGTGAGCTTTTGGGGTTGGGGGAGATTATCTGGGGGGCAAGAAGGATTAAGAGAGTTTGGCAGCTGGTCTAGCACTGGCATTTAGCAGAGGGGCCAGTGAGGTTTTGTAAGAGGGATGGGGAGGAGGAAGAGGGGTTTTCTGGGTCAGTTGCAGGGAAAAGGCATGCAGCCTTTTTTTCCTCAGTGTAGTGAGAGGGAAGCAGCCCTCTGCAGCTGCATACTTTGTTAGTCCTGATTTGCAAAGACATCTTCACATAACCATAAACACCACAGATGGGAATCTTCTTCTAGGTCAACCCAGTCCATCCACAGCACTTCCATCTACACCATTTCCAAGTGACTACAGATTTCAATTTGATGGAAGGTTTAATCCCAGGGTTGAGAAAAGAATACCACTATTGCTTAGCCGTTTAATCTGCTAACATGAAGAGCTACGGTCAACCTTAACGTGACATCCCCGGAGACAAAGGATGAACATGATCCTTATTAGCTGCACTAAACTGCAAACAGTATGCCCATTAAAAAAACCATCAATATATACAGCAGTCCCACTGAATATTAACATTCTCCAGTAATAACTTGTAATGCACTAATAACACAGAAGTGCTTCTTAATTCACGGTTATAAAACTAAGCTCAGGAAGTTGCTCCTCATCACACAGTATTACAACCTCTGCCTTGTCATAGTGCCCAGGTGAGGTGCTCACAGCCCCATCTGAACTGCCTGCAGCTGCACGTAGCAGTGGGATCTCCACGCAACTCCATGGATACAAACAAACCAGCAACTGGTGTCTCAACCCCGGCAGTGAGGGCTACACCGTGATTTCATGAAAGGCACGGCCAGGTTCTGCTGCAACTCGTATCAAATGACACTTTATCAGACATGGGGTAAGCCACTGCCATGCTGGTACTCACCCTAAAAGGCTGGTCCGGTATAAATGGAAAGTAAGGAATAGACGACTGCTCTTCCCCCCATTCTCCAGCTACACAAGAGTTTCTGACAAACTGTCTCTCTGTAAACACAGCTTTCAGTTCTATGGCTACATCCGCAGGAGGATCTTCTGACTCCCCACAAGTCAGACTGATGCCAAAGCTGCAACACAAACAGAACAGCTCTCCTTCAGCCAGAAAAAAAAGCAAATAAGCCCCAAATGCCGCCAGTCTTATTTCTCAGCTTATTGAAGCCACATAGCGGCACAGGCCAGAAGACAGCTCAGCTCGTTCAGATCTCTCTGGAAGCTCAACAGGGACAAGAACACGGTTATGGAATATGTGTGTGTGCATGGCGTTGTGCATATATCTGCACATAGACGCAGATATATATGTTCGATATGCTCCTTCACTCCCAAGTGAAAACGGAATCCCTTGAAGAAATGCCCCCTCTATAGGTCAAAGGAGAAATCAGCATGCTATATTTAAAATGATAAAAATAATCCTTTCCAGAAAGAAGGGATCCATGCGGATGTGTGTGTGTGTACGTGCGGGTGGCCGCCCCCCTTCGCCCCCTCCCCGGGCCCGGCGCCCCCGGCACGGGCAGCCCTACCCAGGTGTTACCTCTCGGGGTTGAGGTCCACTATGCCCATAACTAAGATCTTCTTTCCTGGCCTCATTCCTCCTTTGATGTGCCCACAGAAGGGGACGATCTGCAAAGGACAGGGGGAAGGTGGCGAGGGTCAGCTCGGCATCAGCAGCGGCCGCCCTTGTGCGGCCGGAGCTGAGCGGGGGCGGGGGACAGCAAAGGGGTTGACAAAATAAAACACACCACCACCCTCACCAAAAAAAAAACCAACAGAAAAACCAAAAAACACAAAGGTGATATACCAGGCGAGGGAAGTACACATCAGCTTGCACC
>JANPWX010000107.1:12240-37604 GCA_024734555.1 Trochalopteron elliotii | reverse complement strand
CCTGGTTCAAAGTAACATCGGTATCGGGGGCTGCTGCCGTTTCCTCCGCTCCGCAGCCCCGCGGCGGGGCCGGCCCTCGGCCAGCAGGGACAGAGCGGCTCCGCTGGGCTCAGGGGACCGCGACGTGCCCGGGCTGGCGAGGGCCGGGCCCCTCACCTGCCACCTGCAGGTGAGGGGTGCCTGGGGAAGGGTCACAGCAGCTCCGCGCTCATCGTGTCCGGGATCACCTTTATGTCCGACCTCGGACACCTCGGCCAAGAGGATGTGCCGAGGCCGGCGTCCCTTCCTGCAGAGATGGGGATACTGCTCGGCCCCTCCGAAATGAACATGCACCCCTCTCCCCTCCGTGTCCCCCCTTCAGGGGGCCGAGACCCCGAGAGGGGTCGGAGGGCAGAGCTCCGGCTCGGGGCTGAGGGGACCCTCCCGGCCGAGTGCGGCCGCAGCTCCCCCGGGCCCGCCGTGCCCGCAGCCTCCGGCGGGGTGCGGTAATTGCACACGCCGGCCCAATGCCGGTGAGCTGCCATTGACATGCAGTGGCCGCAGTTATGCAACGCGGCCGTGTCTGCGGGCGTGCCGCTCTGCGGGAGCGCGGCCACCTCCGGCCGAGGCCACCGGCCCTGCCCGCGCCGCGACACGGATCCCTCGCCTCCACCACAGCAGGAGTGACTCCACCCGCCCAAACGCGCTGTCATGGTCCTTTTGATGTGTTCAGGGTCTTGGGTGGGGGGGAATTGAGGAAGGATTTCTTGCCGCTTCCTCACCACTGAGATTTGGTGGCGTGAGCATCCCTTTAGGAACGTGACACAGCAACAGTGCTCTGCAGGACCTCACGCGGTGCCTTTTCGTGCCTCTTGCTTACACACTGGGGCTGGGTTGGTGAATGTCCCTGTCCTTCCTCCTCTGGGGCGCTGTGGGGATTAATTACATTAAGTAAAGTGGAGTGGGAGAAACAAAGTCACTGCAATATTTAGGGTTTCAATATGATGGTGTCCGTTGGGAAACACTTGCAATCAGGAGGTGATGCCGTTTGAGAAATCAAGAGGCACTGAGTGTAAGAAGAGATTGTGCAAGTCTTTAGACGCTTGGCTATTTTTTCACTAATGCCCACTAATTTGGGCATGTTTTGCTCTCTGGACACCCAGTTGGAGATGGCTCAATAGAAGCTCATGTTTGGAAGTCACGTAGTGAAGTCATGGCTTCTTCAAGGTGTACCAGCACAGCTGGGCACAGTGGGCATCCCTGTGGCCCAGGTCTCGGCATGGGAAAACCACTGGACTGTTTTCTTCTTGCCAAAACACTGAATGTCTCATCACCACACGGAAAAGCATCTTGCTGGGGACTGAATTTTGTAAATAGTGCAGTAACATGTACCCATCACACATCAGAAACAGCTGCCTTTACAGTTGTCAGGGGAGCGCATTCACAAGTTTACCACAAAGTGGAACTGGAATTAGCTTGATGGGTTTCAGCTCCTGTATGCTGCTCACCTCACCATGATGATGTTGTCAACTGCATTATGTTTTCTTATTCTGTTGGCCTAAGAGAGAACAGAAATAGTCCTAAGCTTTTTTTTAAATTTAGTTGTATGGTGTTACACACTGTCCCAAGAGCTCTTTTCAGAACCCTTTGTCTTCTCTGCTGTACAGAGAGCCACTTTGTTAGATAAAATTAAATTCATTGGACATAAAATCAGGCCAGCCAGTTGTTTGTGCCAAAGCATGATGTTTTATGAAGGGAGAGGCCGTCATTATGTATTTGTTTTGTAGCTGGTTTTAAATGAACTTTTTCATTTCAAAATAATTAAATAGCAAGACTTGTCCATTTGGCTGGCTGCTTTGCCTTGTGCTTGTCTTTTTTGGCGTGTTTTCCCAAAACCAGCACAAATGCAGCATTTGTTTTGCTGGCTGTGGATTGACTGGAACAGCCCCCACTATGAAATTTAGATGGAAAAGGACATTTGTGAGTTTTTAAAGCTCTGCCTGTCTGTTTCTCTGCCATGCTATCTTCTTAGCCTGTAACTGTCCAGGAGGACACTGAAATCCTCTGTACACCATGAACAACATGAGGCAGCCAGAGAGGAGCTGAGCCTCTGTGTGCCACTGCCCTGCCTGTGTGATGGTCACTCCTGTAGTTTCTCCAGGGAAGAAGGGAAGTGTTCTCCAGCAGAAGATTCCCCAGCAATCCATGGAGCAGGATTCCACATCTGGGCAGCACCACGCATCTCACCCATGGAGAGGCTTTCCTTGGGACCCAACTTTCCAGAAGGTTCCCCTCTGCAAAGAGCTGCAAGGTGAATGCTGCACCTAAGCTCCTCTACTTGTTCTTCTGAAAAAGGAGAGGTCTCAGCCAAATCTGTTCCCTCACCCATGTAGTGCTTGTTAAATCATCTGTACAAAATAGCCCCCATTCAGTATTTCAAACAGCTTTCTTGGCAGGGAAGCTCTTGAGGGCCTGAGCTTGCAGACCTTGTGGCAGTAGCTGGAGCAACACAATAAATATTTGTGCACCACTGAAATGGTGCTGAGGTACAAGCTACCAAACTTGTCTGTTTGACCAAGTGCAAAAAAACTTGCAGATAGGTATTGTCTTCCATTTCTGGGTTTGTACAACCTTTTGCTCAGTGGCAGCCTGGGACTCTGGAAATGCAGAGAATCATATAAAGATTAAAAAGAAGTGGCATGGCATGAACACCATTTGGGAGCAGTTAATGACATGCCCAGCCCAGCTACCAAAGCCATTGCTGAGAACTGGCAAACCCAGAACTTCACCTTAATCCCAGCACCTTGTATCTTGCAGCCACTCCCTTTTATGATTTAAAAAGGTGTATCTAACTCTTAGCTGGCCTTCACTGGCAAGGAATGCAGCACGATTGCAAATTTGGTGTGGTATAATTACCCTGCCTTTCTTGCCCCATTACCACTGACATTACTCTCCTCATGCCTGGCTTTATAAGCTGACTTGTAGAACCTCTCTGGTTTGTTTTGCTTTTTTAATGACAATGTTGAGAGGATGGGAGGTGTTTGCTGGTTTCATGGAAGCTTCCTTTGGTTTCTGGGTGGCAAGGCACCCCACTCCTGGTTTTTGTAAGGCTCGGAAAAAGCTGAGTAATACAATAAAGGAGGATGTCTGGGAATATATGTGATTCAGTGGTTGGAGCCAAGTGTTTAATAGTTCAGAGGAAATGCTCATTTTCCGAATTACACCTGAATGGCAGTGCTGATAAACAATTATTTGGGTTTTATGGTGAGGTATTTTTACCTTTGTAGCTTTGTCACTACAAATCCTCAGTCAGAGGGGGTTTTTCGGGCATAAATTTACCCTGGGTGGGGTGTCCAAGGCAGGACTTGGGAGAGGATGGTACTGACAATGACAAGGGCAGGGGGCTGGAGAGCAGAGCAGGAGATATTCTGGCTTCAAAGTGTTCTGAGGTCAGGTTGCTCTGGCACTGAGCACTGAGGTGAAACCACGGGGTGCTGTGTTCTGGTGGAGATGTCCCTGACCCTGCCCTCCCACACTCACCCGTGGGAAAGACAAGTGACAGTTATCAGTACAGACAGCACGGAGGGAGTGTTCAGCAGCCTGTGTGCTTTCACAGGCTTGTGCTGTCACATCCCCTGGGATGGAGGAGGAAACTCAGGGCCAGGAGCACTGCACCCCTCTCTTGACGTTTATTTCATGTGGCTTCACTGCTTCTTGTTGCCCCCTGAATTATTGGGGTCAAGGGTTTTGCCCTTGGGGTTTGAGCTCTGGCTGTGTGTGAACCTCCTGGAGAAGTTGGTTTTTTGGGGCTCCCAGTAACAGGTTGTGTAAAGTGGTGTTTAAAGAGATGGTCCTGGTGGCTGAGCTGCTTGGTCACACACAGAACTGCTGCACAGCTGGTGCAGAATGTGTGTGTTTCAGAAATATCTGTCTTGAAGACTGTTGACTGAAGTTTGCCCCAGGATCTGAGGGCATGTACATCAATGCATGTCGGAGGCAGTGGAAGCCACCTCCAGCTCACTGCTTGCCTCTCCTTACAGCAAACAGGGCACCAAACTTCACCCTCTGTCCCCTGGACCAGCTGTGGGTGCTGGGTGGGAGGAAGGAGCTGGCTGGGGAAGAAGAAGAACAGGGAGATCACCAAGAAGACACAACATTCATTGCCTGCCTCTTTCCCACTGGCTCCTGCATTGCCAATTTTGGGTGAGTTGTGGTTCCCACACCCAAGGGGCAGGCAGGAGAGGTTCCCAGCTGTGCCCATGCCACACAGAGGGCAGAGAGAGCCAGAGCTTGGGCAGCACCTCTCTTCTGCCTCTGTGCCCTTCCCCATGAGTGCAAAGACCCATCTCTGCTCTCCTTCTGGGAGAAGGCTGTTCCTGCTCTCTTTCTGCAGGGGAAAGAGCTGTGGATGGACACACTGCTGGGGTCAGCTGGGGGATGCTCCAGGCACAGCTCCTCAGCTGGGGAGAGGTGTCCCTGTGGCTGCAGCAGGTCTTTGGGCTGCCTCCGTGTCATTGAGAGTTTCTCTGCTCTGGGCTCCCTCACTGAGTGCTGGTGCTCCAGCCGAGCAGTGGAGGCATCACTGCACACCTTCTCCTACTCCTCTCTTTCCCAGTGGAGTCCAGCCAGTGCTGGGAGCCTGGAGAAACTGCTGGAGGCCAGCAGAGATGACAGTGGGAGACTTTCAGCTGCCTCTGGCTGTGCTTGTGGTGCAGGGATGGGCAGCCAGTGGAGGGAGCTTGTGTGGGAGGGAGGGAGGGAGGGAGGGAGGGGGAGTCCCACAGTGCCAGAGAGATGGAGAGGTCTGGGGAGCCACCAGCAGCACTGGTATGTGCTCATGGCAGAAAACCTGGGAGAAAACCTGTGGTGCAGGGAGCCTGGGATCACAGAGAGTCCCAGCTCTGCCGTGCTCAGTCTGCTGGTGCCAGGTGACAACTCACCAGTGGCCCTTTCTGCTGAGGGGCTGCTCTCCCAAAGGGAACAAAATGCTTCCTCCTTGTGCTTTTCTGTTTTTCTCAGGGTTCTGTAACTCTGTTGCTGCAGGTGCTGATTTGTGTTCATCACCTGAAGGGCTGTGACTCCTGCCCCCCCCCCCCCCCCCCGCCCTCAGTTGATGTCCACAATAAAATGGTTTTTCCTCTCTTCTGACTGTGTTGCCACAGGATTTTCTGGAGTGGGGAGCTGTTGTTTGGGGATGAATCTTGAGGGAGGATTGAGTTTGGGATTATTCCTGGTCCCAGCATCCTTAGGAGACAAACCAAAGCAGAGTATCCCACCCAAGTGTGGAAGGTAAGGGACCTGTGGAGGTCTTCTGGTCCAACATCTGCCCCAGCAGGATTCCCTAGAGCAGGCTGGCCAGGACCATGTCCTGGTGGATTTAGGGAATCTCCTGGGTATTCAAAATTAATTCAAAACCTAAGAAATTAAGTGGTGAATGAGTGAAATTACATGTTAGATTCCTATGTCCAAAGTATATGGAGCCTTTATTTGCCAGGGTTTTCTGTTTGCTTTCCTAATGAGCTCATCAAATGTAGTTGAATTTATGAAGTACTTTGTACTGCAAAAATGAGGTATCCAAACATACCATCACACTGCTCAGTCCAAAAGAGGCTTCCTGTAGCTTTTCACTGTCTGCAGGACAGGGTGGGAGCTGTTCACTATTTTGAAAAGCTCTACGGGGAATATTCTTCACCTGTAATTTAAAAAACCTGCCTTAATGTTCTTGTTTTTAAAGTACTTGCTGCAAATGAAATGTGGAACAGGGGAATCTCATCTTTACATTTTAATTGGTGGCCCCAGCAGCTCAAGTTATATGCAGTGCAAATTCTGTTCTTAAGTCATTTGTGGGCAGTGCAGTCCCTGCTGGATTTCCTGGTCACCACTGCTTTGTCCAAAGTGATTTGCTGGTTTTGGTGCATGAGGGACAGAGCCAGCATCTGACTGAGTCCTGAACATCTGCAAGTACAGATGTGAGACTCACAACTTCTCTTTATCATCCAACAGTGCCTTCAGAACACCCCATTCAGTCAGCACATCTGCCCAGGCTGGGAGCACAGCCATTCCTGTGAGGAAAAGGAGAGATGGGGATTGCTCTGGGTGGTTGATCCAGCCAGGTTTCCCTGTGGGTTTCAGGTTCTGCATTCCCACCCAGCACTTGTTGCAGTCTGAACTCTTCTTCCTCTCTGGGTCATGTGAGGTACCCTCCATGAGCAGCACTTTGCTCTTACAGGCATCCTGCTGAGCATTGCAGCAGTTCAGAGCTAAATAATTCATCTAGGGAGAATGTTTTCTACGTGACTTAGAAAATGGAGGAGAGGAGGAACATTGCAACAGCAAACTGCAGGGTGGACAAATACATTCTGCCTCTCAGTTTCTGAGCGTTGCTCTTTGCCACTTTTGTTTCAAAATTGCTTCCTCCCCCATAATTATCTTCAAAAGAGAGAGCTGATCCAAAATATTTCCCTTTATATATATATATATATATATATATATTAGGGTGGTTCACTGATTTCCATTTTTAATAATAAAAGCTAATAAACAAAAGAAAAAAGCCCCACAGCGATATATTATATATAATAAATTATATTATATATTTTATAGTACATAAAATAGAGAGAATGCAGCACACTTCATCTGTGGACATCAAAGTGTCTCACAGAGGTCGTAATCCTCATTTCAAAGATGAGGAAACAGGGGTGCTGAGAGAGAAAGTGGCTTAGCAGGTCAGTGACAAAGCAGGGCAAGAGTCCCCTGAGCCTGCACTGCAGGCAGAGGTGAGGGAGCAGAGGAGAACAAACCTGTCCTCACCTAATCAGGACAGCTGAGTCCCAAAAGTGCAGTGAAGGCACAGTGACACTGCAGGGAGAGCTGCAAATCATGCCACAAGCCATAGAGCCAGCAAAGCCTGGTTTCTTCCACTTTTGTGTCCAGTCCAATAGTCCAAGGTTCTCTGCTGTTGCCCTTTGATGTCACAATAATGGGGTTCCTGTTTTCTCACTTGTTCTCTCAGCAAGGGCACTGGGGCAATCTGGCTTCTCAGCTTTGCTGTCTGTTTTCCCAGAACTTTGGGGTTCTTGAGGATTTCTGAGCCTTCCTGTTGTCTGTGATCACTGAGGGAGTGGAGTGGCAAAGAACACATCCTTGCATGTACACACAGGCATGTTTGTCTTGGCATTGCATTTGGGGGTTGCCTTATCCTAGAGAACTAGTCAATCAGTCACCACTTCAATACTGCAAATCTGTGGCTTTGAACATTTTTTACTCTGTAACAGAGTTCTGGAAGTGGATAAAAGGTGATGGCACAGTAAAGATGTTCACAATGTTGGTTCAGTAACCACTTATGGGAAAATGTTTCCCAAGGGGAGAGACAAAATTGGACTTCCATCTCTCTAGCTTCAATTTCTTTGAGCCCTGAGAGGCTCACAGCACAGTAAGACTCATCCATGTTATTCATTTGATGAATAACTTGAGTGAGAAGGCTTCTTCATGCCTGCAGTCATGCCCCCTTGGCTCATGGTCCTCTCACATCTTGTTATCCAGAGAGGGAGGGGTTCAGTGGGAATTTTGATGGGAAGATCTGACATAGCAGGTTGCAAATTGTCTTGATTTGTAAACTCTGGAAATACTCTAGGGGGCTGTTCAGCCTCCTTGATGCTAAATTGAAGCCTGCTGATAAGAGGTTGGTTTTCTTAACTTTAACAGACCTGTTAACGGTAGGCCACGGGTGCCACAGGTCTGCTGGCCAAAAACTGAAGGCACTTGCTCTAAAGAACCCCCCTGGTGTTTTAGGAATGCTTCTAATGGCTCAGAAGAGAGTGTTGTGCTCTCTGAGGACATGATGACAGCTGCTGGATGAGTGGCATGAATTTCATGGTGTGATATGGCCATAAGTTAATTAAAGGTCTTGGAGTGTCCTCCATAAAGGGATTTGCCTCTGAAACACAAACACAATTTGGGAGATTGTCCCTCTCCACTCATGTTGTAGGAAGCAGCAAAATCAATGGGAGTTCACAAGTGAAAGTAAGTTTGCTAAACAGATTTTTTTCTCCCTCCAGGTGCAGTGAGTGACAGTTCCAGTGGGTGCTGCAGTGTGTGGGATCCCTGGCAGGATGGTTTATCTGGAGGGGAAGGTTCCTCACCCATTAGCTTCTAGTCCACTGGTTGTCTCTTGAATGTTTTACATCCCCCAGGTGCTTTAGTAATCTTCTTCCCTTAATACCAAGACTTTTTGCTGATTATCAATATGTTCCTTGGACTAATAAGGCTTTGCTGGCTGTTGTTCAAAACCAATTATTTGGACAATATGCATAAATGGTGGTCAAGGACGGATACATGAAGATCCCTCTCCTCCACACCTTACCAGAAGAATATTCTTTTTACTGGGCTAGGTGGCCTTGGTCCTCCATCTCTTCTGTGTCATGAACCTAACAGTCCTCACTGGCTGCCCAGTGATGTGATGTCAGGATGAGCCAAGACATCTTTCCTTCCCTCCAGCCAGTGTGGGTGCTTTGACAGGATGTGCTGGGTTGATCTCAGACTGAAGGTGACATTTCCACCTCTGCCTTGCCTTTGGTGAGTGTCACAGTGCCTTTGGTTGGTGCACCAAATCTGGGCATGACAACGTGAGAAATAAAGCAAGGAACAATCTTCCTTTGTTCCCACGTACCAGTGGGATTCAAAATCCAGCTGGAGGAGGCAGGAGGTGCATTTTCTTAATGTTTCCTGTTGGCCATTTTAAGTGTTAATTGCAATTACCCAGCAATTATGGTACCTCATACTGGAGGTGCAGGTGAGAAACTGGAGTTTGGGTATTTCCCTGCTGGATCCAGGCACATGAAGGGAGGTGTAGGAGTTTCTGTCACCACACCTAAACCCTTTGTCAGTTCGGGCCAGAGCACCCAGGGTGATTAATTGTTAATGATGGAGGAGCTGCATTGTTTGTCCACTGAATAAGTAAAGCATATTTTCCAGCTGTTTCCTCCTCCAAGTCTCTCCCAGCTCCTTCCAGCTTCCCCACATCACTCTGTTTTCCTAATCTCTCCATCTTTTCTGTGACTTTCTTCTGATTTTTCAGCTCTGTTGGGCAATTCCCAGGGTGACAGAGGACTTTCCAAGGGCAACCTGAATGTCCCAAATGTCCCCATACAAGCCCTCCCCAAAATCATCCGTGTCAAAAAGTGATGGTTTCGCCTTTTTGCAATGATCACATTTAATTATTAGTTAAATATCGAGGTCAGCAGCCACTCCTATCCCTAAAGAAGTGCTGTGCCTTTTAAACAAGCAGAGCTGGAGGGCAAGGGCATTGAATGATCAAACCATCTGCAGAAGAATTGACCTTTCCATGTGTCCTTCAAAGCCAAGGTTGCTGTATTTTCCCAGAACCTCTGACCTATGTAGCAAGTTGGTGTCTTGTTAGGGTGGCTGGTCCTAAAGGTGCCCATATTTCCTTCCACCTGTTCCAGAAACTGCCCTGGTTTCAGCACCCTTATGGAAAACAATTCAGTCATTCCATCAGGTCTTTCCAAAAGCAGGAATGCTGCATGATGGGACACACCAAAACCCATCCTGAAAGTAGTGCAGCAGTGAAATGGACAGACCCTGAGGACACTCTGAATCAATATGTAATAACAGTGGTGCTGTATGAAGCTTCCATTCCATCAGAGCAGCTCTGTGACATTGATTTGTGCCAGAGAATAACTGGGGAGCTGTTCTCTCTGTACATCCACTTCCTAAGCTGGCAGACTTTTACAGCATGAAAGTGTCTGTGTGATATTAGCTCTGGTTTCTTCCATGTGTTCTGACAGGGATATGTATCATATGTATCTAGTCCTCTTTGCTGAGAGTACATCTCCTTTAGAAATGGGATTTTTTTGTTTTTTTTCCTGGAAGAGCTTTACTTGGGAAAAAAAGTTAATCTTAATTACAGCTTTATGATGTTCAAATATTAGAGTCTTTTCCTGGCAAAGGTACATATGTTTTTTCTAGCATAAAAATGCATGTGTGTGCAGGGTTCTGGGAATCAGTAGAAGTTATGTTAGCAAGAACATGGGTTTTGTTCTGATGTTGGGAAAGCCAGTGCTGCCATTGAATATAACTCTAAGCAAAAATAAGCTGGGGACTACTTTTCACTCACAGGCCACCCAATTGAGAAATGCTCTCACCATCACCACATCAACAAGGACAACTGTGAGAAGTCAAGTGTGTTGGAGTCAGACTGATCTCACCATCTTCATCTGTCCAACTTCAGCACCATCATCCTGACACTGAGACTGTGTAAAGGAATTTAGGATGGAACAAACCATCATGGTTCCTGTGGAAACATCAGGTCTACAATCATCTATTTTTATCCACAGGGTTTTAAGGGAGCCCAGAACTGCCACTTACAGTGTAAACACCCAGTATCAGCTTAGATAAATTCTGTGTTTGACCCCTGAGATACTCAGTAGGTGTCCAGACTCCCATTCCTTCCTCCCACTCACCTGGGTGCAGTGCACACTGTATATATAGAGCACCAGTCCCTGCTCAGCCTGCCTTAATTAATAACAGCTTTATTATCTGATAGGGACCAACAGAATAATATAACCTATGACACAGAAGGCTCCTGCCCTGAGGATGTTTCCCTGTAGACAGATGGCAAGAAGAAAATATGCCAGAAATGCTGTGCCTCAGAAAATTCCCTTTCAGGCATTGCTGGCTGGCGTGGGCACCAGTTAGAGAAGAGGTCTTCAAGGCTAAGGCAGCATGGAAAACCTGCAAGGGAAAAACATGAAACCAAACAAGAGAAAAAAGACCCAAGCAATCAGTGTTCTCTAGTGAGGGTTTCATTTCAGAATTTCTGAATTTCTCTCCCTCTTTGCTCGGCTCTGTAGATATCCACCACGTGGGAGAGCAGCTCTGCCCAGGGAGATGGAGCAGAGAGGAGAAGGGGTGGGAGACAACATGTCCTCAGCTTCATTTGACAGTCTCCAAGCAGATTTCAGCAGCCAGACGTCCCGGCTGGTGTGAGGTTGGTGGGGCAGGAATTAAACCCCCGGCATTCTGGCTGGAGGCACAGTCATGTCCTGCTTCACCCCAAGCAGGCTTGCTCTGACACAGCAGAAGCCTTTACATAACCAGGCCAAGATTTTCACTTTTGGAGCAACAGTTTCAGAAGAACTACAGCAACTCCAGGCAGGATTTGTCGCTCCTTATGAGGAGGGGGCGGGAGCACTTGTGTCGCCTCCTGTCTCGCACCTCGCTGAGTGACAAGAATGTCAGGGAGGGAGAGCGGGTCTTGCAGGCTTCCCTTTGCATCCCCATTTCTTTCTGTTGGGATAGCAGAGGTTTGCACTGGCATGTGAGACATTTTCTTATTGCTCTCTCCACAACCGCAGTCGCATTTCAGAAGCGTTCTGGCACCTTGCCCTGCTGGCAGCCCACGATCGCAGCAGCAGCTTCCCAGGCTGAAATGTTTTTTGTTGCCATGGATTAGCCCATCTCTATTACAGCACAAGCTTTTCATTTCCCCCTCGTCTGCTCTGGCCGTATCAGGAGGTATGAACCTTTTTCAGGGAATCTTTAATCTTTTTCAGCATTTGGAGCGAACACGAATGAACATTTGTAAGGAAAAAAAGCTTAATTGGAGAGACTTGGTGTGTTTCTTGGCTTGTTGTTCTGGCTGACACCGTCTCTTGCAGGCACAGTATTACAACAGCAGTAGTGCAGCAATCCACTGACAATGGCTTGGTGCATGTAAACACGAGTGTTTGAAGGGGGAAGAATCATACTGACAATGCCTTCCGACTCCTGATGTGGTCATTGCCTATCCCATGAGCGTGCTTTCCTTGTAGGCACACTCGCCCAGTGGTTTCCTGGACAATGGAGGCTTAAAACTGATAGGCATTTTCTAACAACACTTTAAACTGTGGGATAATTAAAGTCAAATGCTTTAATTCATCGGTTCCCTTTTCAAGTAAAACCATTCAGCCAGAGTAAGAACAATAGATGACTCCCCGTGAGTTCACCAGCTGTAAATCCGGGGTGTAAAGTAAAACAAACACACCGTAAAACTTCTGCCCTGTTTTTTTTTTTCCCACCTGTTCTTTTGGACTATTCATCTCTTTTGGAAAGCTTATTCGTTCAAGACTAAAATCATGGGTTATATGTGAGGAGCAAGTATGATATGCAGGATCACAGAGGACACTGAGGTCTTGATTTGAGGCAGGGGTGGGAAATGTTGGCATCCTTGGTGAGGAATAAAGTGATCCAGAAGGCTGGGGGGACATGCATGGTTTGGGGAATCACTGCCCAAGTTCAAAGCACTTACGCAGACACTTGCCTGTAATTATGTATTTAAACACAGACCCGAAGGTCTTGAATACATGCACAAACCTAAAACTCTAAACCTGTCACCTCGGCATGTGCCCGTGTGCTTTTCTGAGTCAAAGCCTGCACAGTGAGGTGAGTTTGGCAAGAACATTGCTGGGATACAGGTTCACAATGACTGGGACCGGCAGGGCAGAGCTGCAGCCTTTTGTAGGAGCTCTGCCACTGTTAGAGTCTGTAGAAGCCACAGTCTCCAATTAACATCTTTAATCTTATTATCTCGAGCCTTTTATCTTCCGAATTTTCTTGTCTGTTTGTTTGTTTTCTTTAAATTCGTTTACATGCACCCGAACTGAAGGTTTTTCTGGAAATGCTGGTATGGCTTTTAACTGCAAGAGTGATTCACAGAGAATAATTAATTCAAAGATCTTGGCATCTCTTTTCCTTGTAAAAAAAAAAAAAAGGTGGTGGATATTCTGTGATTTTCTTGAAAGATTTCCCCCCCTGAATGTGCATGTTTACACTCACACCCACACAGACTCACACACATTTGCAAATGCAGACAACTTCCCTCTTCTTTTGGAGCTTTTAAGTTCTGGAGCAGCACATCTGACCTGTACAATTAACCCTTTCTGCTACGTGCCTCCTTTATTTATGTCTAAAAGCAAGACAGAGCTGATGAGGTTGGTGGGTCTCATCCTGTAGGTTCTTGTCCACACTTTAAACTTCCTGAGCTTCCTGCACTGAGCAGGCACATGCAAAAAGTTCTGTGCCCCATGCTAACTCCTGCAGGAGTGGTAATTTCAGGCTCCATCTGGGAGGCTGCTGCTTGGCCTGGGTCAAGCCAGGCATTTTTCTAAGGAATTAAACAGCACTCATTGTCTCCCAGTGCCCAGGATTGTTCCTCAGTGTTGTTTAATTAATGAAATATTGCTGTTGATATAAAGGTTATAGCTTAATCTCATTTTGCTATCTATTAGGAGCAAAAGGAGTGAGTTTAACCTCAGATTTCATAAGTCCTCAGGAGTATTCTTAGGCAATAAATTAAGCCTGGACCTTGCAAGTGTGGAAAACAAGCTCATACAGAGCATAAGGGGTAGGATTTCCCCATTGGCACCATAAATAAAGTCTCTCATGAAACTTGGACTGGCTCCTCACTGTAAACATCAGCAATACTTGAACTATTTGCTTGTTAGAGCTCAGAATTTCATTTGAAATTTAGGCACCTAAAGAAAAAAAAAACAAGGTGCTAAACACCTTTGAAGAGTAAGATCTTATTTTTTTCCCCTTGTTCTGGAAAAAAAGGTCACTTATGCAATGCCAGAATTCCTGTGGCTTAGTACTTCCCAGAATTATTTCAGAAGTTAAAAGCTATGATGCTGCTTTTTAATCACCATCACAGCATGACAAAAATCCTACTTACTTTGCAGTGATGGTCATATCATTGCAATACTGACAGCTCCCCTGGGACCTGGGCAAGGTAATAAGAAGGCTGGAGGTGAGCTGGGTTCAGCCAAATAAACACAGGGAGCCCACAGCAGAATATGGAGTCACTCTGTAATTATCCTCCAGTTTTTTCTGCCTTGTCTATGAAGCAGAGTCACTGGAATAGGAGAGCTTTTAAAAATTCAGGGAGGACCAAGATTATTATAACTAACTATAACAGCTCTTAGCTCTTTGAGGGCATTTATTCAAATGTCTCCAAGCCCTTGCTCTTCACAAAGACAGATAAATGTAATTATCACAGTTCTAAAGTGGGGAAAGATGAGGCTTAATTAACTGCTACAGCAAATGAGTAGCAGAGATGGGAACAGAAACCAGTTTTCCTGACTTCCTCCAGCACCTGAATCCCAGTGCCACCTCTATCAGGTACACACCACAGTGGGATGAGCAGGACAAAAGCACTACTGGGTGAAAGCTGAGACCACAGACATTCCCAAGTCCAGCTGAAGTGTCTCTGGGATACTCTGGGTCAAAGCTGACACCACAGACAGTCCCAAGTCCAGCTGAAGTGTCTCTGGGATACACCTATTGCCTGTGGTCTGGCATTCAGTGGACACAGCCTGGCATGAGGAACCTGCATGAGAGACCAGTTTGATTTTTTCATTGTGTTGTCTTCCCAATAATCCTAAAGTTTACCTGTGGGAAGGAGTTACCTGCTGAGGCATCACCCACCTGGCTGCTCTCTGCTGCTCCACCACTCCAGCTGGGCTAGCCAGGGACTCCTGACTTTATCCAAGTGTGTGGTTTAGGATGCAGCCACAGTGATACACACCCTGCACCATCCACTGAGGCTTCTTGGTTTCCAACCTCTGTCACTTCTGTTTTAATGGCAGGAATGTTCCTGCAGGCTCAGACAGCACCTGTGGCCACTGAGCCATGCACTTGGGAGACTCCTTGTTCCAGAAAACTGAGCCACACGCCTGGAAGAAGAAGAAGCTGTACTAGGAGGTGCAGAGATGAGATAAGCCAGGCACTGATTCCTCAAAGGCAGCATTTAGCCGTTGTTTTCCCAAAAGGCTGATGACAGAAAAGGATAGCTTTAAAGAGTTCTGTTCTGAATAAACAGTGCCAAAGCAGAGGAAGGGATCTCTCTTTCACCCCTCTTGCTGACTTTGAGGCAGGAATATTCAAACTCTCTTTTTCCTCAGTGCCTGCCAGCTGTCGTAACAGCTTTGCAAGTCGAGGTGCTCATGGCATCTCCACAGGCTCTCCAGAGGTTTATTCACCTCTTTGTCTTGGGGTTTCCTTTCCCTAAGGTTGTGATAGAAGTTGTCTCAGCAAATGAGGAGAATTCATTGCTACACAACTGAGATCACTTTCCCTTTTGGGTCAAAATGTAACCTGGAGCTGTCAGAGTCCATTCGCTGTGGCTTCCTGAGCACGCTGCTGTGTGTCTGCAGCCGTTTATCCAACTCCAGGAGGCAAATCAAGTTAAAATGCTCAGAACAAGGGTTTTTTTTCTGGCTTTTACTCATGACTTATTACATTCCAGCAGTGAGGCTTTCAAGACAAGAAGGTATTTCTACTCCAGGTTGAAATAACAGGTTTTAGCACAGCCAGCAGGTGTCTTGCTGCTCACAGCCTGGGCAATGCTTGCTTTTGCTGAGAGTGGAAGTAGGTACAACTGTGGCAAAGGGGTAGAAAGAAACCTGTAAATAGGAATCATAGCTTTTACTTCCAGCCACAATCAGAAGACCTATTTAAGTATTTTCTCAGCTTCCTACAGGACAATGTTATTTTTATCCCACTAAAGTTTAAGCGAGACAAATTAACTTTTGAAAACTTGCTGTCTTAACTAGGTTGAGCCACTGACCCCTGGATGCAAATGCATGCATGTACATATATGTGTCTTCTATTGAATGTTCTCCAGTGTGGCTTTATATTCAGGCCTTTCAGGTCAGATGGCACTCAAAGATACTCAAGTGCTTGAAGGGAGAAGTGGAGACTTTGACTCAATGTTCAGGTGGCAGCCTGATCCATCACCCAGATGTTTTCTTCCAAGGAGAAATTTCAGAACAGATGTCATTAAAGTGGTTATTTGTGAGACACAACCTGAAGACTGGAGGGAGGGAGGAGGGAGGGAGAGAGGAGCAGCAGCAGCAGCCATCACCTGAAGGTGTTGTGGGTGGAGATGCTGCTGCAGCTCTCCTGCATCCCCTTCCACTGTGCAGGTGTCAACAGCTGTGAAAGGAGCCCTGGGTGTAGCTCAGGTTTTGCTGTCATGGCTGATTCCAGAAGCTATTCTGGAATGCCACCTGCTGGCATTTTTCCTATTAACTCCCCGAGAGATGAGCTGTTGTGTGGTCACATCCCAAGCCTGGAAGCAAAGAGACAAAGTTGACCTTTTCAGTCCTTTTCAGTGAATGTCCTTCTTGGTTTTTTTTTTGGAGAGAGGTTGCCCTGAGGCCATGTGAAAAGTCCAGTTGTGTAAGGGGGGGGACTTGTTATGTGGGACCTGGAAAGGGGATGACATAAGAAGGGATGAGAATGGATGTGGGTGAAAGAAACAAGGAAAAATGTAAAACAAGAGAGAATAAGTCTGCAGGCTTTTTCTGAGAGTGAGAGATAAATGAGGCCTTCCATCAGGCACCAGTTTAGGTGGCCCTTAAAAAGGACCATTTTAGTCCATGATTTTGCTTTTTCCATTAAAGTTTACATGACAGTGATTTAAAAAAAAACAACATCTTTTTAGTTTTTAGCTGGAACACTTGAAACTGGAAAGGGGGAGGAGGCACATCTTCTTCTGATTGCTCTGCTTTTTGGCACCAACACCAAAAGCTGCAGTGCTGATGTTTATAATCCCTGACAGTCCTGACAGCCAGACCAAAGCAAAGAACAAAGGCCCATGGTGGTCAGTGGCCAATTCACACAGCAGGCAGAGCTCTGCATGCTGCTGCTGCATGCAATGGGAATAAACCTCCCAGCTGCCACTCTCCTCATGGGCACACTGTCTTGCTGCTCCTCCAGCTTCCCTCCTCTGACCTGCTGCAGCTTTGAGGTTCCAGTGGAAAAAAGCCCCAACAAATTCCCAAAGGATCCAGAGTGCTCCCAGAGGATCCCAAGTGCTCTGAGCAGCCTCAGTGGGGACATCCACCTAACCCTCTACCCAGTGAAAAAACCCTAAAAAATTCCCCAAATACCCAGAGGATCCCAAGTGCTCTGAGCAGCCTCAGTGAAGACATCCACCCAACCCTCTACCCAGCAGCTTTATCTGAGCCCAGCCTTGGGCTGCCTCACAGGCAGGCTGGTCTCTGGTTTTGTCTGGTTTTGCTGTCTGGTGAGAGCACAGCCTGTGCTGGGTCTCCTTGTCCCCCTTTGTGGGACAATGCTGCTCCCTGGCATAAATAAATGCTACTGATACTCCTCCATTTCTTGTCGCTCAGGTAACCATCTCCTCCAGGGTTTTTTCAACAGAAGGTCCTCCCATTACATTTTTTAATATATTTATATATATATTACTATAGTCCTCTTCTGTTCTCAGAAGGGTGGTCTCACAAGTTTTCTTTTACTAAGTGCTGTGAATGAAATGGTTTCTCTGAAAATCACAGTGTTGAATGATGGTGAAATCTTGCTGTCTGTGAATGGCTGCCATGAATGAGTAGTTTTGAGCAACAACCTCTAGCCTTATCCAAGACACAAAGATCCCTAGATAGTCTAGCTGGGAGGCCTTGGCTTTGCACTCATCCTTCTGGAATGGTCTCAGCTCTTTTCCAAGCTTTTATTTTAAGAGACCAGTGTTTTGCTGCTGTGCATCCAATGATCTGAGTAAACCATCCATACCTACACAGATCCTGCTGGCGTCTCTGAAAAGCCTCCTGTTCATAGGTCAGGCTACTGGGACTTTGAGGGGTTTTGTTTGGTTTTACATATTTATTTCCTTTCATGTTGGATAGAGAAGTTGATGTATAAAAGATTTATCTGGCTTGTGGAGCAGCCTTTGGAAGTGGAGCTTATTCAGTGTGGTGTACTTAGGATGTGAGCACAGCATAATGGCTTTTAATATTTGGAGTTTTATGAAGTGATCATGATGCCTCTTCCCCCAGCAAAGCTGAAATTCTCTTCTTTCAGACACTTTCACTTTCTGTTGTACAGCATGTTGCAGAAAACAAGCTTTCACTTCTGTGTCATATCACCCAGGGCTCTCCTTTCAGGTGAACACTGCCAAGTGACAGATGTGTTCCTGCAGAACACTCACATGCCTGGAGAGCACATCTCTGGCTCAGCAGCTTGCTCTGATTGGGAAAATGCTCTTTTCATGGAGAGGCAAATATGAGATTTATAGCATCCACTGATATAAAGTGATCCAGCCATGACAGTCCTTTCATTGTAATGAATGATGGATCTTGTTGTTATTAGTCTGTTTGGCTGCTGTAAAAGTAGCAAGATTTGATCTACACTTGCCACAAAGGATGAATGTTTTAGGAAGGATAACACTGGAGTTGTTGTGGTCCAAACCCACTTAAGAAAAACTTCCCTGCATGTAAGGTGTGGATGGTTTTATGTTGGTGGAAAAAAGCCAAAAGAAAAACCCCAAACCTTTGCTGTTTGGGTTTGCTCTTTTCAGTGTGTATTTCCTGATTTTTGAAAGTGAAATTCCTATGTTCTGCTTCTCACATGGTTGGTGGGTTCTGTGTGGAAGTATCTGTGGTCAGAGCAAGTCTTTCAGCAATTGGCACAAGCCCTGATTCTCCTTGATTCAGCAGGTGAGTTTTTCAAAGTGGGTTTTAGTGCTGGTGTTTTAACACAAGAGCTTTGCAGGGCCATGAGGCAGATTAGGCAGATTATGTAGCCTGTAAATAACCTCTTTTGGAGTAATAACCAGTGTCTTTAAAAATAAAAAACAAATTAAAAATGGTGAAAATGATCCTGTGTTTATCTGTCGGACCTGACTCTGTCACTTCTGCAAACTTTCAAACAAAATGAGTCATGATGTGCCTCAACTTGTGTCTGAGCTTCTAAAGCTGATGAGAGAGGGGTGGGGGCTGACAGGCCAGTCATCTGTGCCTTTCATGGCTCATTTTATGTGCCAGTGAGGTGCCTTAGTGTGTGAGACTGCCAAACCCCTGTGCTGATGGCACTTTCACACACTTGGAAGCTGTAATGCAGGGGGAAAGGATTTTGTCCTATTATCCTGATAGTTCAGCTGGGTTCCTGGGCATGACATCAAGCTCACAGTGATGGCACTGCTGAGGATTCTGACTGCAGACAAGCCCCAACAGAATAACCAGATCAAAACTGCTAACACCACGAGTTTCACTTTAAAAATTAATTAGTAGGAAGGAGGGAAAGGAGGAAGGGCGGCCACTGCTTTGATGATTGAATTGCAAAAAGTGGCACCATGATAAGCCTGTAGGGTGTTTGGGCTAAGACAACACAAGGTTTGGAAATATGTGGAAAATATGTTAAGAGGCACCTCTCCAATGTGCACAGAGTTTGGACTCTTACTGACTTTTTCTGACACTTGTGGGAGCTCAGTCCTCATCAATCTGCTGCTGATAGTTTTTGAAAGAGGTGGCTGATCATGCTTCTGACCTTTCTGGATGCTTCTGATGTTCTGAGGTTTAGATTGGATATTAGGAAACATTTCTTCACTGAAAGCTTTGCCCAGCCCTGGCATAGTCTGCCCAGAGAAGAGGTGGAGTCACCATCTCTGGATGTATTTAAAAAATGTGTAGATGTGGCACTTGGAAATATGGTTTGGTGCTGGGTTAACATTTGGACTTGATGATCTTAGAGGTCTTTTCCAGCCTAAACAATTCTAATATTCTACATTGCCCAAGGAAAGGATTCCTGTCCCTCCAAAGAACAAGCCAAAGGACAAGATAAGGCATCCCAGGTCCAAAAAACAACTTAGCCCAAATCACCAGCTGCGCTGGGGGTCACTAGGGGCAGGTCCTCATCTGCATCTGCAGGAGCAGGCAGGCCTCCAGTGATGGGTGGCAGGGCCTGGAAACATTTGTGTGTTGAAAAAGTCTTCTGTGAGAAGCTGCCTTTCACCTTCTTGAGATGTAAAACCCTTGTGTTCAGCTGGTTTTCCATGGACATACCTGCTCTCCAGCTTGAAGGAATAAAAACACCCTACTGCATGACTCTGGGGAGGCTGCAAAGTCAGGATCTGGGTATATGGGTGTGCATGCACAGATCTGCAGTAATGTGCATTTACTGTAGGCAAAAATTACACCATTGTTTGCAGTTATGGCTTCCTTATTCTTCCAGCTAGAGCTCCCTTTTTTCTCTTCTGACTTCACCAAAATTCCCACTTTGGCCGTAGTTTTCCCTTGTTGCTGCTATTTTTCCATTGTTTCTTTCTTGCCCCGGGCTTAGTTTGTTTCTGTGAAGTTACAGTACAAGAGGTCTCAATGGTTTTGACTAAGTTTAGAAGGGAGCTGATGTTTTGCCTTAAATTTCTGTCTGAAATAATTTTTTTCACTATTTGAACACTTCCACGTTCTGAAAGGCAGCCTGAAAATCTGTCTGGAAGATGAACACAGAGTAAAGGGTGTGCTTTGTTTTGCCTTCAGGAAGCAGCCGAATGATTCTGTCGAGTTATAGGTCTGAAAATACTTTTGCACATCCTTGTGGGTGAGGAGAGGGTGGACATTGGCAGAAACCAGCCTTTGGAAAGTGGTGTTTCCTCTAAGGGAGAGGGAATGGGAGCAATTGTATGGAATACTGAGAATGAGACAGATGAGCAGAGAGGGAAACAAGGATAAGGGATGTGGGAAAGAGGGTGAATTGAAGCTTGTGTGGTAACACATAAACAAGAGAATCACTTAAAGGCACTGCTGGCTAAAATTTACCACAGCCCACAGACATTTTCAACCTCTGCCTTTCTGTATGGCCAGCCAGAAGCCGTGTGATTTGTTGCCAAAGTCCTTCCCTGCCCCGGTTCACAGGAAATAACAGCTTTAACCAAATGGTGCCAGGATCTCACGTGGTTAAGACCTGCTTGATGTGGAGGCTTTTAGCAGAAATACCATCACTGATGTGAGTGGAAATTCCTGGCTGAAGACAAAAGAAATACAGCAGATGAAGGGTTAAAGGAGTGGCATGTATTAATTGCTGCAGAACCGCGGGTAAGTGGTTCATGCAAAATAAATAACCAGAGGACAAAACCCAAAGGGGAGCCTTAGAGATAAGGTGACAAGATGATGACCCACGGTAGAGAAAGTGTGAAATGCCCAGGTAAGGGTAACAAAAGACTCAGTTTTGCCTGAAACTCATGAAGGGAGATCAAGATCATCACATCCACTGCTGAAGGGTATAAAAGATGCAATAAAATGAGGAGGAGCCCATCCCAGAGATGCCAGTGGAGTGGTGGTGTTACTCTACATGCTTCCTGCTGTACTTGGCTGATCCTGAGCAGATTAGTGCATGCAGTCCTGTGCATGTGAGTATATTGATGGGAGAGTGGGAGGGGGCAGGACCAACTTATTGGGATCTTTTTAATAAAAAAAAAAAAATCACCTTCCCCACCTCTAAGGTCTTGCAATGAGTTTTGTTCCACTGATTTCCCACAGTAATGAGACTAAAGGTTCTAGTTCTGCTAATAGTTCATGTAGGATTATATATATCCGTATTATGACATTTTATATGAACCCCAGTTGCCTTTAAAAAATACCTAGATAATTAGATTGCAAAGTTGCTATGTTAAAGGAGTATTCCTACAAAAGTGAGGCACTCAGCTGCTGTGACTGGAAGTTGCCTGTTTAATCTTCATGCTGCCCTCTTGTAGGAAAGCTGCCACCACCCAAACATTTCTCATTTTCTAAATGCTCAGCTTGAGAGATGCATTGAATGCTGCCAATTATAGGTGACACTACTGCATTGAAGCATATAAAGCGCCACAAAAAAAAGCACCATAAAGAAAATCAGGCCACCCGAGTTACCTTTCAAGCTTTCTGCATGAGAGGCTCTGGCTGACCTGGATGCTGCAGCTATAAATGAAGGCAGCTCTCTGCTCCCACAGAAGTAAGAAAAACTCGTGCTCTGACCACTGTCCAGGTGTTTTTCCTCCCTTCCTATCTGTCTCTGTTCCTGGCCATGCTGGTGGCCATGTGAGCTCTGCAAAACAGCCACCTCTGCCCAGTGAGGGCTTTGAGACAACTCCACTGCTGTCAATGCAAGGGGCTGGCTTTTCCTTTTCTCATGGAATTGTGGGGAGAGAAACAATTAACTGCTTGTGAAACATTCCCGGGTGATAATGATGAGGTATCCAGGAGAATAATGTGTCTGTGTTCTTAAAATCAATAAGGATAGAGAAGTGGCACTGAGCAAACAGGGTGCTGAATGAATGCTCTTGGGTTTTGTCATTCCTTCAGTGGTGGAGGAGGACATGGGAGATTCCTGTGAGCAACAGTAACGCCATGGGATTGAATAAAATAACCTTCATGCAATTAAGAAGTTTATAAATTGAAGACATCCAGCCATATAAATGTGGTTTTGTTCATTGCTGCTCAGCTCTGCTGTTTTCCTCATCTCTTCACAGCCATCCTGTTTGAAGGGCTGGGTTGTGCAGGCGAGTTTCTGGTTCCTTGTGCCTTCCTGCTCCTGATCTGATGCTGTGGATGCTGCCTGCCAGACATTGGAGAAGAAGGCAATTCATTGCCTTTGAAGAAGGCAAACTCACCAGTCCTTAACCAGTAAGTGAGAACATCTGGGGATAATATTTTTTATTACTTCTTAGAAGATCTGTTTAGAAAAAGAACTGCATTGTCTTTTACCCTCTTTCTCTCACAAGGGTTGGCAGGACTTAGTTTGAGTTACTTAAACGTTTGCAATAATGTCCTTAATCTAGAGCTCAATGAAAAGATTTGGAGATCAGTCAATGATTTTTAGCATGGCAGCTTAAAGTCTGGTTGAAAATATGAGTGTAGTGAGTTCCTTACTCTTCTTGCTCCCCCAAAAGTAGGGATGTTTCTCTGCTGCCAAAGGGTGGATCTGTTTTGCTCTCTAACAACAAAAGCAGATGATTTTCCTTCTTGAAATACCCCAAGGGGATTGCTAACACAGATCCTCTTCACTGTGTGCCCATCCTAACATGCACAGCCAAATCCCATCCCTTGTAGCAGCAAGGGAAGGCAAATCCCTGGCATTGAGGGCACCCAGATTAACCCACTGCAGGATTAGGATGCTTGAGCTGTTGTTAGAAGATTAGTACATTTGGTTGTCAACACTTGCTGAACTTGGCCTGAAAATGATTTCCAAAGAGGTCACTGACTTGTGGGTGCCAGTTTGCCCAGCACACTGGGAAAGCCTGGAGTTAAAGCAAGTGGCTGTAAAGGATTAAACTGGAGCACTGAGTGTGCAGAATATCTTTAGGACTTAAACCCATCATTGCTGCTGCTGCTGCTGGGGACAAAATGTTCTGGCAGACTGATGGTAATATCTGAGCTCCTGCCTTGCTGGGGAGGCGTTTCTGGGGCTCTGCTTTCTGGAGTTTCCTGCTGATGACAGTGTGTGCCATTAGGTGGGTGAGCTGCCCACAGATGAGCTTTTCTCAGTTCCTGAACAGTGCAGAATGAGTTTATTTTGAGGACAGAGCCTCCACAGGGGCACCTCTAGGTAGAAAGCAATTGGCTTCCACTTTCTGTTCTGGGACTCAAACTGTCTGTGCTCATAATGTTTTATTTCAGCTGCTAGCAGGAGGATTCATGTTGAGGGATTTTTTTAAAATATAGGATCTTCCTCTTGTCAGCAGGGAATTAATACCAGCACAAAGTCTGTTCCTGCTAGCTCATCACCTTGTAAATGCTGACATGACATTCCAGTGCATGGGGGAGTGACAGTGGGGCTGTGGTCCCAGTGCAGCCAGTGCTCTGCTGGTGTCTGAGGTGCCCTGCTGCTGGTGGAGCATGTCTTGGGGTTGCAGAGAGGGTGCTTGGGCAGGGATGGGCATGGCAAATCTCTCCTTCTTGAAAAGCAGCTTTTTTTCCTATTTATTTTCTTTGATGCTCTTTTACACCACAACGACACAGACTCAGAGACTCAGAAGGCTGAAAATGACTCCTCTATTTTTGGGATGTGTCTCCCTTTTATACTATTTTACACAGACCAATTTGATTGGTGAAACAAAGGCAAACTTCTTCAATCACATTGGTCAGAGCAGAGGGACATCAAGAAGAAGTCCCTCCTAGGAAAAGGAATGAAAAACAAAATTACAGTTACAAAAACATTTTTCCTGTTTACAGAAAATTCCCTGGGAAAAGAATTTCAGAAAACCAAAACACCTCAGGCATGGAACCAGGGCTACAATTTTCTTCTTTTCTTCAAACAAATGAGGGCTCTGAAGAGTCTAAAAACAGACCCTTAAAAGATTTTTGTTAATACAGGAGCCTGTATTTTCCTCTGTTTATCAGTGGAAAACTGCCCTGATGGTAGAACAACAAAGTTGGAAACTGTTTTTCTCTATCATGGGCCAGATGAATACAAACTTATATTTGACTTAAGTCTTGAAAAGTACCAACCACTGTCTGTGTCATGGAATTGGTTCCAGTGATTTTGTCCAGCAGCATATCTGGATTTCAAGACACATCCTCTTGTAAACATGGATTGTATCATGCTTCTCGTTGTGCATGCAAATGTTAGCAGCCATTTCTTGTCTGAAACTAATATAACTGCATTTGCCACTCCTCTGACAATATAATTTTATTTCCTCAACAAGCCAGCAAAGATATTTAAACCCATGTCAAAGGAATAAGCTTAAAAGTTCTCTCAGAGAAGATACACTATAGAAAGGTAGGGCCTTTCCATAAAAGCTTCCTTTGAGTTTAACTCTGGTATCTAAAAGCTGTAGCTGTCCTGAGCATTCCCACTTTTGGGAATGTTGTGTAGCCTAGTGAAGCAAGGGATGTTCAATTTTAATAACTTTATGAGCACTAAGTACATTGCTCTGTATTTTATGAACGTACCTGAGGGGATTTTTGTAGAGCTGCATGATAAAATAACTTTGAATATTTTATCCAATGCCTGTGTTGTGATTTATTCTGAAAATTCTGAAAATTCAGAGCCTTCTGAAACCCAGAATGTGGGTTTAACCTTCTGCCTGGATTACAGAGTGTGGTCAGAGGACAAGGCCACCTCTGTGGTGGCCTTTCTTCCAGTAGTCTCACTGCAACAAGGGATGCATTATGGAATAACCAGCAAGAACATTTGACAGCAAGGTGTGTGTGAGGGGAGGTGGGTGAGATTTTGGTTTTTCCACTTGTCCAGTGTTTCCTGCATGCAGAACTTTCCCTTGATTCAGGTCAGCATGGACCTGGCTGACCAGCTGTGCTTAACAGGGACATGGGTGATAAAGTGGCCCGTGTTCAGTGAAGGATTTCAGGCCACCCTTTTGTTGGATGAAAATGTAATGTCTGACATCATGCTGAGGTCATTTTGACTATCTGATGAGAAAAGACATATATATGCCTATATATATGTGTATAAGATATATAATATTATATAATATATAATATATAATTAATTAATATAATCTATAATATATAATATACAATAGACAATAGACAATAGACAATATAATATATATAATTAACATATAATATATAATAATATAATTAATATATCATATCTCATAT
>JANPWX010000107.1:0-11926 GCA_024734555.1 Trochalopteron elliotii | reverse complement strand
CATGCTGTGAGCTCTGGCCCTTGTCTTCTTCAAGGAACATGCTATGCACAAGCAGCTCTTGTTTTTGATCCATGTGTAGAGAACAACATGTCATCTGGCTGGTAAATAATCCCACTTAAACCACTGGTTTCCACATCAGAATACCTCCACGGGGTGGACCTCAGAATGCCTCCAGAGGGTGGACCTCACACCTACACTGATAAATAGACAGCAACAGTGCTGGCTGGGTGCCCTGCACTTCCCACAGCTGGCAAATCCATGTTCATACAGGACTGAGCTACAGGATAGGGCTTTCCTGCCCTATCTCCATGGCCAAGGAAGCTGCAGCTGGGTTAATTAATTCCCAGTCCCATGATGTTGTTTCCAATGGGTGAAGATAGGTGCTAGTTAATTCACTGCCTTTATATTTGATGTAGGGCAGCTCCCAGCCACGCTGTCTGCTTGGTAACCACCGTGGCTGCACAAGGTAAATAACATTTTGGGGCTGGAGAATAGTTTTAATTGGCTGTAGGAGTTTGAATTTGAGAGGGAATGAGCAGAAATATAAAAATGAAAGGAGTGGATGTGGTGAGGCTGTGGTTCTGTGCAGGCAGAGACTGATCAGCTTGCATGGTTTGCACTGCTGCTGTGGGGTGGGCTTGCACTGGGGATCAGGAGCCTTTTCTACATCAAAGAACAAAACTTTGCTCATGACCCAATCTCCATCTGGGGATACAGGAAGATCTGAAGATCCTCACAGGATCCAGACTATGGATTTATGTTGTTTATGATTAGACTGGATCTTTTCCAACCTATTCTGTGGTTCTGTGTATGACATCTGTGTGTTCATCTCTGGAAATGTTTAAGCCAGGCTGGATGGAGCTTTGAACAACCTGGTCTAGTGGAAGGTGTCCCTGCCCATGGCAAGGGGGTTGTTGGAGCTCATTTTTATGTCTGTCTTCCCCAAATCCAGTCTGTTTCTCCAGCACCCCCTGCCAGCAGCTCTAGCTCAGGAATGCAAAGATTTTGAGATGCAATATTTTGCATTCAGTGCTCAGTTTCCCTCCTCCTGGCAGGGATGGAGAAGGACAAAGGAAGCCAGAGCCCAGAGCATGCAGTCATTGACTTCTGTCTGCCAACAAGTTGGGAACATGCAACGTTATACGAAATGTCTGGCTGTTATAAAAGGCTTTGGTTAAGTAATCACATTTCCCTTGCATAAGTGCTTGTTTTTTGGAGGCTTTAGCCAATGGGAGGCTGCAGCAGCACACAGACAGAAAGCATGTCTGACTTCTGTGAGTTTTTATTTTAATAATAAGTGATTATTAATCTGCTGAGAGTTGTATGAAATCTCTTTGGTTAAGGTTGAGAGGCGGAGACTCCCTGGCGCTGCCTGTAGCTGAACCACAGCTGTAAAACCCTGCCATAAAGCCCCTGTGGATTCCTGTGAGTAACATTTCTGATTCTTCTAATGGGTGTTTGTGGCTGGAGACTGCAGGCAGGAAACATTGCAGACCTTTATTGCAAGCAGTGAGTTAGAGGGAGGCAGGAGATGAGAGACACCAGTGAAATTATTGACCTGTTTAATGAGGCTTTCCTCCTGGACTTCCTCAAGAAAACATGGGTTTCTCTGAAGCTGTGCAATCAAGGTTCTTCCAAATATGCTATTGAAAAAGAAATGTAATGCTGAAGTCAACTATGGGAAGACAGAGTTTTGTCCTGGCTGGGAGATCACAGGACCATCTAGTCCCGTGGACTGGTTTGGAGCAGCAAATATCCTGTTTTTATATTCTTTCATTGATTGTTGACAAGTGTACAGTGATATTTTTCTCCTATGTTTTCATGGCTTTCAGAAACCTGCATGTCAGTTATTTCCTGAGCCAGAAACAATATCTTTAATAGTACAACACAACAGTACAACACAATGGTACAATAGTGGATTTTTCTTTTCAGAAGTTGCTAATCCAGTGTATCTGTTGAAGACAACACGTTGTTCTGTGATTTGACTGACATAAATCTAGTTGGGATTTCATATCTTGCATTCTTCCACATAGGATTTTAATTTTTATTTTTTAAAAGGGTGAGTTTGATGTGTTAAGATAGGACTGAAAAGGGAAAAAAACATGCATGGATTCTCAGAAAACAGAATTTCCCTTCCCACTTCCTTGTGACGTGTCTGGATGCAGCGAGTTCTGTGAACAAAGCCTGGAACTATAAAACAATCCACTGAAGTGGGAACTGGAATTTATTGTTCAAGACTGAGCAATGTGAAACAACTCAATTGTTACTCCTGGCAACCCTGGAAAGCATTGAAGTGCCACTGTAGGGAGAAAGCAGCTCAAGTGCTGAGCTATGAGGAGAAATAAAGCTGTTGCCTATGGCTGGGTACATGTGTTCTTACTCTTAGAGGTGGCACTGAACTTTTCTGGGATAGAATAAATGCTGGACTAATGGAAATCACTTGGGAAAGCTTAAGTCATTGCTTACTAACCTTGAAAAATTGTAGAATGTGGATTTTATAGTCTATAAAGTTCTTGAGACATGCTGAAGCATTTAAAGCTTATTTGCAGCCAGTAGATGAGGTAGTACCACTATGAAAGGGAGTTAATTTGTCAGAGTTATAGGATTAGAGAGGTAAATGTGAGAAGTTATGTTGAACTAAAAGGCACTTGGCTGCAAAGCAAAGACTTCCACATTTTCATATTTGCCTCCTAGAGTGGGCAAAATTGATAAGCCTGTTCTCCTCAGTAAAACTGCAACAGTGATGCCAGACAAGCTGATTTTGTGGGCTAATTGTTTAGGCCTTTGTGAAAACCTTAGGCAAACCTAAGTTCTGGTTCTTGCAATGGAGGGTGGCAGAGCAGGCAGCTCTCCCAAAGATTCCCATTTCCATTCTCCAACCTCACAAGATCTCTTCAAATGGAGATGCTCCTAGCCCAATCAAAGGCCTCTTTAGCTCTAATGAAAACCCCACAAATAAAAGTTGGCAGCTAAAATTTGTGGATTTACAACATTATTTCTGAAACAGCCTCTGGGACATGGAACAAATCCAGGCTTCCTTTAGGATAAGCCAACAATATCTCTAATGTGTTTCAGAGTTAAGATGGATGCTCTGCATAAGCTGAAGATTTTGGTGATGTTTCTGTCTCTGGCTACTTTCATTTTCATGGTGACAATGAATGCTGGAAATGCCACTGGGACTTTCAAAGGTAAAGCAAGTTTTTTTTTCATTCAGAGGTGGGTTTCATGCTTTATATCATGCAATGATACAAGGTGGCTTAGATGGGATAGGTGTGTTTGCTACCTTAAAACTTGTTCTGTGAAAGGTGGAAGTAGCTGGTGCATCCTCCAGGTGTTAGAACCAAATGCCTGAACCCTATCCAGTCCCTTGAAATCCAGGTAAATGTCCCCACTGAGCCTGGATCTAGTGGTGGTTGAAAGGCAGTCCTTGCACACCCTTGTATCCCTGTTGGAAGATGTTCAGGCTGCTGCTGTGGGTTTGTAGACAACAGTGGTGCTGCTTTTGAAAGCTGCCTGGCTAAATCTGCCAGGAACAGCCATCATGCTGTCCTCTGGGTTACACAGACAGCTGGTTTTTCTGGTTCTGTGTGAGGGAAGGTGCCCAGTGTTCCCAATATGGGACAGTGATCCCATAATGGATGTCTAAACCAACTGCAGCACGTGGCTGGTGTTCACCAAGGATGTGCTCTCACCTCCCACTGAGGTAGGGAGGAAGACTGAAGGTTGACCAAAATCTGCAGTCTTTCCATTGAAGGTTGATCAAAATCAGCAGTCTTTCCCCATCCTTTGGATTTAATAACACTTCTGCCTGCAATAACACTCACCACCTGCTGCAGGTCTGTTCAGGACAACCCCTGGAAACATCTCAGCCAAGTACAGCACTGATTTCACTCCAGCTGGCTGGACTTTCCTCATCTGGAATGTCATCTACTCCTGGCAGCTTGCCTGGCTTCTCTATGCCCTGTCAGGGATCTGTCGAAGGTATTTTCCCTATTTACTGTTTACAGCATAAATGAGAAGGGACAGTGACTCCTCCCTTTTGGAGCAGCTCAGTCTTTTATCTCTCTTTCAGGGTTTTTTAACAAGACCCAACTTGTTGTAACCCTGGGCACTGAGGATTTCAGCCTTTCTGTGCTCACAGGCACTGACCCCCAAGCAAACACTGCATTGGACCTGAGCCTGTGGAAAAGGCTCCCAAAATTGAGTGACAGCATTGGGATTGTGGGGGTGGAGTTTGGATAGAAGGCTGTGATATCACAGGGCAGAAAGCTTAGAGTTGAAGGGTTTAGAATACAGTAATATATATCAAGCAAGATGGAGGATTTAGGGCAGAGGCTGAGTCCTTCTTTTTCACCTTCTTCCCCATGGTTCTGGGTGGGATTTTGTAATTGGGTAGAAAAATCCACATTGTGGGTCACAGGTGGTTGTTTATTGGGTTTAAAGTAAAAATAATTCAGGTGTTATTTCATAATTGGACAGGTTATTCTTAAAAGGCTTTGTAAAGAGATAGAGGCCATTTTTCACTTTGTTAGCTAGAACTCACAACTTGTGAGACTGTACTATAGATAAGAATTAATAAATATCTCAGTCTGAACACGAACACCATCTCTTGAGCATTTAATCCCAGCTCTAACAGAAGAAAAGATAAATTGCCATTTATCTTGACTCGACATGTTGAAGCTCTGTGGCTGGAGTATCTCTTATGTCCAGCATCCAAAACTGGGGAGAAGTTTGGAGGTGTACATGAACTCCTCTAAAGTGTGGACAGATGTCAAAGTGTGCAAATTCCTCTGTGAGTCCTCATTTCTAGTGATTTGGGGAATCTGACAGATTTATCCAGTACCTGGATGTCCACAGGGGTAAAACCAATGGATTATGGAGCTAATGCTTTGAGTTTTCTTTCTGTTAGAGATCAAACAACCAGCACTGGGGGGTCTCTTGGTTTGTTGAACTGGGCTGGAAAGTTTTCCTGGGGCTATGAGATCAGTAACTGCCTGATAGGGAAATCCACTAGGAATTACTGTTCTGTATCAGAGAAGGACACAGAGGAGAAATAGTCTAATTTAAGGCAAAATGTTTAATTCCAATGTAAAGTCCCTCCTAATAAAAGGAAAATGAGGCCAGAAAGGTTGGTTTGGTCAATGCAAGCATTGTTTTCCTTTCTCCATACCCACTTTTTCCTGGCAGGAATGAACTTGGATATGCCTTCATAAAGCCAGACTTGCTGCCAACACCTTTTTATGTGGCGTGGTGTCTGAATAATGGCCTCAATGTTGGATGGCTCTTTCTGTGGGACAGAGAGTAAGTTGTCTTTGTCTGTTACCCTTTCTAACACTCTTGATGGGATTACCCCAGTACTGTTTTTTTTCTCTATGTTTTTTTTTCCTCTGTGTGTGAACACTTAATCACACCTGTAAAACCCTATGCCAGATTTAGCCTTCATAAAAGTTTGGGGGTTTTGCATTATGTTGTCATCTTGCCCATTAGACAGATTGGTTGTTGAAGTAAGTCTAAGAGCTCCTCAAAGCTGCTGTTCTTCTACATTTTTACCTCCACATCTAAGAGAGGAGCCATGCCTCTCTTCATTAATGCAGTTAAGCTCCTTGCATTGGATTGTTTCCATGATGATGGTCACATTAAGGGCTTATGAAAGCACTGCTGTCAAGAGGTGAAGAAATCACTTGCAGTCAGGAAAACAACTTCATGATTAACAGAGTAGAAGAGCAGCAGCAACGTGTCAAAATGAGGGCTCTGTGTGGTGTTTACCTTTATTAAAGGCTGATCGACTTAAAGCCAGTAAAGGCCACACACTAAAACTACAAATTAGGGCGTTGTGACACCACTGAGAAAAATGTGATGTCCATTGTGTGTGTGCTTGTTTTTTGTCCTAGATACCTCCTTCCAGCCCTGGCATTCCTGGCAGTCCTCTGTCTCACCATATGTGCCTCCTTGTTTGTTTCCCACCGAGCCCTGAGCATCCATTCCTCGTGGTTTGTGAAGGGTCACAAAGCTGAGCTCTGGCTCATCCGTATTCTGGTAGGTGGTTTTTGGGAACCTGTGCTGTGGGGAAATGGGAAAAAAAAATAAATAAACTCAACCTCTCTGCAGTGCTGGAGGTATCAGAGTGAAAGATCCAGTGGTAGAATGTAGCTAAGGAAAGATTTCTGCCCCGCACAGGAATGTTCCTTGCAAAAGGAATTGGAAAAAGGCATCTACATCTCTTGGCACAAACTGGGAGTTCTGCCCTTTGCACTTCCTGAAACACCAGTATAACACACTGCTGGACTGGATTTCTGGAGCCCCTTGGGTGTCCAAGGCTTCACTTTTTCTCTGTGTTGAGGGACTTTTCCTGCAGCCAGGTCCAGAAGTCTGACTTGACTGCACTGGGACCTAGGGGTCACCAAGTGATGCTTGGGAAGGCTGATCTGAAACAGAGACTGGACAGAGCCAGAGAATAAAGCAGGGATTTATTGAAAGGCCTCCAGGATACACCTTGGCCAGGACAGGGCCTGACCAGGGCTACACCCAAGGTGGACCCAAAGTGGTCACAAAATGCCCAACTGGTCACAAAGTCTTACATTTTTATAAGTTTTGGTCCATTTGCATCTTGGGGTTTAATTGTCCAATTCCAGCTTCAGTTTGTGAAGTTTGTCCCATCCTTCTTGTTCCTCCCTTCAGCCCACCCTTGTTTGTGCTTTTGGGGCTGAAAGCTGTCCTTGGTGTGCAGCAGGAAAAGGATTTGTTTTGTGTCCCTGCTGTGTGCAGAGCTGAGTGACGCTGAGCGTGAGCTCAGAGCTGCACCCCTGGGCAGCACAGAGTCTGAAAAACATGAAAGCTCAAACTTAAGGCATCACAAGGACAAGTAGAGCTGACCTGTGTGTCACCCTTGTCCCCTTGCTGTGCTGTGTGTCAGGTGCAGAACGGGCTGGCTCTGTACCTGACCTGGGCCAGCATCGCCACCCTGCTGAACTTCACCGTGGTGCTGATCTACAAGTGGGACGTGCCCGATGAGAAAGCAACAACTGCTGCCCTCAGCATCCTGGCCCTGGGGCTGGTGACATGGTAAAGTGACCCCAAGGGTCCCCACTGAGCCCCAGAAACCCCTCCCACCCCTCACCAGTGGTGACAATTGTTTCAATTTGCTCAGCAGTTGTCCCTCTCCCAACACCGAGTACAGAGGCCTCTGTTGTCACTCATGGCAGAGGAACTGGGAGTTTGGGCAGAGCTTTTATCCCCTGAGCTCAGCAATGCCAATAAGCATTGTGGGCCAGGAATGTGTTTTTGTCACTTGCATGAGCCCAACCTACCTTAGGTTTACAGGTGAGGGTGTGCTACAGAAACCATAGGAAACATGGTTTTATTTTTCCTCTAAACTTACCTTAAATAAATAATTTTTAAATGATAATTTTCAAATAATAATGCTAAAATAATTTTAACTCATATTTAATAATAAATTTTAAATAATAATTTAAAATACTAATTTTCAAATAATATTTAATAATAATTTTAAAATAATATTACTAATATTTTCTATAATAATACTTCATTTATTTATATACAATAATATTTAATAATAATATTTTAAATAATTGAGTAATAATTTGAAATAATAATTTTAAATGACACTTTTAAAATAATACTTTTAAATAATTTTAAACCATATTTTTAAATCATATTTTTAAATTATAATCTTTTAAATAATATTTTTTTAATAATAGTTTTTTTGAATAGTAGTAAATGAAAAATTTGGGACTCTTGTCCCAACTGTCCCACAAACCCCCCCTTCCCCGCCCATTCTCTGTCTAATTCCTTTCTTAGGGAACAGAAAAAATATACAGAGAAAAGTTCTTACTGTGGTCACTCTTTTCCTTCACAGGTTTTATCTAGAGAACTACTTTCTTGACAAGTATGTCCGCTATAACCTCACAGTCTACCCAGTGGTCATAGCAGCTCTGGCTGGCAGTGCCTGCAGGAACAGCTCATTTTCATCTCCACACACCAACGACATTTTTATAGGTGAATCTTTCTAACTGCTGTCAAAGAAGGCCTGGAAACCCTTCTCATCCTTCCTCTGTATTGATGGCAGAGAGGTTGCCACTTGAAAAGCTTTTTTGGTTAAAAGCAGAGCTAGGGATGTATCTGAAGGTATTAATTTTGGTAAGGAAAAAGCAGAGCAATGATTTCTGCTCTGAACCCAAACCTTGTGCTGTCTCAAGCTCACTTCCCACTTCCCAATGTTTATCCTCCAATCCTCCATCACCCACTTGGCTCCTCCAGCAGCTCCAGCTGATGTAGGGCAGGGAAAAGGAAAAGCAGGGCTGGGATGAAGGCTCTGGACTTCCATTTGCCCTGTTTTCTTGGGGATATTGGAGCACTGCATGAGCTCCTGACCCACGGAGGGCTCCACAGTGCAAACCCCTGCACATACTCCTCTCCTGTGCAGAGCCCAGGCCAGCCTTAACAAGTTTTCCTGGGATTATCTGCTTGCTGCCAGCCACTGTAGCAGAGTTGAGTGTAGTCATCCGTGGTAAAAAGGGCTTAAGCTTGTCCAAATTCTGTACAATCACAGTCTGGCAGCAGCTGTACCATTATGAGGAGTTTTGTGCTGGCATGAAAAGGGACTGAGCTGTGTGAACTCTGAATCCTGCTGAAGCAGTTTGGGATGCCTATTCCCACCACGGGGTCAGCAGAAGGGAGCATGTTCCCACCCTTCAGCCTTCCCACTGCCACATACCAGTGGCTAAAACTAAATTCTGGGCTGGCCTCACCACTGGAGCTGCTCCAGCACAGTTCCCTTTGCAGCTGGAGCCTGGTCATGTCTGAGAGCACCCAGCAGAACTTGGCAAAGCTTGTCTGCCACAGCCATGGGGGCACTGGAGGTTCCTCTCCTGATGGTTGTGGCCACCAGGAATTGTGGAGGTGTTTGTGGTCTCTGGCAGGCAGCTCTGTTCCTGCACTAGGTACATTTCTTACCAGCAAAACTTCATTCTCAGTGGTTCAGCTTGTTTGGCTGGTAGGACCAGAATGTGCTTTTCCCAAACTAGTCCGTGTTTCTTTATATAGTCCAACTATTCTTGGAGTATTTTGTTAATGTAATGTATTTTAAACTCCTGTGTCCAGGAAGCCTCCCCCTTTTTTAGACATTCCTTGACCTGGAAGCATTGGGCAAATTTCACTGTATAGCAGTAAAACACTGAGAGATACAACTCTGGGGGTAATAGATCCTGTACAGACAATTGTGGGGTTTTTTTCTCTTTCCTTGAATACCCCCTGTACTGGGAGCTAAAGTATGACAAGAGGCACTGTCTTTTTTAATGCTCTAACATGCTTCTGTGTTTTTTTCCCCCAGTTGTTCTGCTGTCACTGACTTGCTTGATCTTTGCTGTTCGTCTGGGGCTGGTCACATGGAGACACTGGAAAAGACCCCTGGAAGCATCAGAATCCCGAGGTCCTTCAGGCACAGTGGCCTGAGAACTCTGGCACATTGTGGCTGATACCTGAAAGGGAGAAAAAAGAGTTGAGCATGTGCTGATCCTTCCTTGCTGTATCTTTCCTTGTGCTTTTCTCTCTCATTCTCCATTCCAAATGCAGATTTCTTGTGTCTGCAGATGTGTCTTGCTCCCACGTTCTCTTGGATCAGCTACTCACAACCCTGTCTTGCATTCCTTTGGTTTTACCCTGGAAAAGTTCAGGAAAAAGTCTTGAGCAGCCCTTTGTGATGCCTGGGCTGTGGTTCTCTTCTCCCTCCAGTGCAAGGAGGGCTGTCAGCAGGCACCCAGCAGGCTTGAACACACAGTTGCTCTTGTTCTTCCCTAGGTAGCTCCTTTTCCTTGAAGTGCAGATCCAAGGGAACTGTCCCTGGAATTCCAGGGGGGCAGTGGGAGGTCTCTCATTCCCTTTGGCCATTGGTGCTGAGCATCCCCGAGCCCTGGTGCTGTCAGCAGATCTCCTGCAGGCAGCCACTGCTCCTTTCCCTGCTTCTCCTCAGCGTGACAGGAACAGACACCACAGTTTGATATCTGCCTTTGCAGTGCCAGCTCTGATGTTTGATGTCCAAGGGGGCAGAGGGAGTGACTGAAGATTTCTGACACAACTGTGTTTCCTCTCCCTGAGCTACCTGGATGTCTCTCACTGGGGGAGGGTTTGTGGCTAGTCTGGAAGGAGGTTAGATGTACAGATGAGCTGGTACCTGATCTGGGGTGAAGCCTGATGCTTCAAAGGAAGCCTGTTTTTTAAAATAAAAAGAGAAGAAAAATTGAACCAGTAGAACGAGTTCATCCTGGATCAGTTCTTTCTCATGTGGCCTCACCACTTCTGAGTTGGGGTTAGGTAGCCTAAAACTGGATTGACTGAATTTTTGGACCACTGCCTCTCCTTCCTGTGCCTAATCAAGAGCTAGTGGTGCCTCACAGGTGTCTGGAAAGTCTTTGCACAGCGAAGGTGCTTTTAAGATGTTGAGCATCTTGCAGTACTATTAACAAAACTAAATTGTAAAATAACGTGTGCTACTATTTACATTCAGCAAAAAAACAAAAGCAGTGTAATGCAATTCCTCTCATCGTTCTGGTGGTTTTTTTGTTTTTTTTTTTTTAAATTTTCAAATAAATCAGCTAATTCTACCACTCTGCCACTAACTCTGTAAATCATCTAAAGCAACTTTCCTGGCTCCCACCTCACTCATGCCCTGGCTTCCAGAGAGACTCTGGTCCCTTGCTGGGATCTCAGGGATGTAGCTGCTTCCACTGATGCTCAGCTGAAGATTTGGAGAATGTAGATTGCCAGGTATGATTTAAACTCCTTTGTCCAGCACACTGGTCATTAGGTTTCTATTTTATAAGCTCTGCCTCAGAAGAGCCCAGCTAATAAATTCCCAGCAGCCTCTCCATAAGCTGCCTTCTTTAATACAGGGGTATTAAATCCACTGGCATGGGGATTAAGGGGTCCAGGCAAGGTGAGAAGCTGCTGTGAGGTTGTGCAGCAGTTGCTGCATGGGAAGGTTTTGCATCCTCCCCAGCAAGAGCACTGCAGACAGCTCCTGGACTGGGGCAGCTGCACTGCTTTTCCACAGGACATTAAAAAAATGCCTTCAGGAGGTTTCCTGGTGTCTGTACCTCATGTCTGTGCTGCCCAAATGACCAGAAACTACATCAGAGAGTGCAATTAATAATCTGGAGAGAGCTGACAGGGCTTTTTGCAAAAAGAAGTCATGTCTCACAAACCTCTGAAGGGCTCAAAAAGCACAGACAAGGGTGAACTGTCTCATGTGGCCCCTGGCTTCTCCAGAGGCACAAAAGCTGCCAGGAAAATCAAAATCCTCCCACTGGTGATTAAAGCTGGGCAGCAGAGGGGCTGTTTCTCCAGGAAGGGAGGTTATTGCTGCCATGTGTCATGGGCTGGATGAGGTGGTCACTAAAAATTGAGGGATTGCTTCATGATGGACAGTTATTTAGGGTGGCAAAGGAGAAGGTAGGCTGGGGAGTTGCAAAAAGCTGTTATGGAGCTGAGAGAGGACAGAAGTCGTTGCAGGGGTGCACCAAATGATGCTGTGCTTCACCTTGCAAGTGACACACTCTTACCTGGCCCCTGCCACTTGGGAACAAGAGTTTGGGGTGTTGGCAGCCATCCTCACCCAGACATTTCCACATCTGGCAGCAGTAGAGGTAAACCATACATCAGGACTGGTAGGAAAGGAGTAAAATTTAGAGCACCCTCCTGCCTCTAAAGGTACTGTGTACCCACAGTTCAAGGGCTTTGTGCAGCTCTGCTCCTTGCACTCCCAGGAGATTACTAATGGTTTGGGAAGAGCAATGAGTGAGATTCCTCCCTGCCCATCCATGCTCCCCAGAGCTGAGGAGCAGCTCAGGGATGTGAGCCCCTTCCCCCTGCTCTCACCACTCCAAAACCAGCTGCAGGAGACACCCAAAGC
>JANPWX010000106.1:4082790-4104581 GCA_024734555.1 Trochalopteron elliotii | reverse complement strand
GCTCTGTGCTGTGTCCTCTCCTGCTCAGAGGAGCCAGGAGCTCTGTGCTGTGTCCTCTCCTGGGCAGAGGAGCCAGTTGTGCTCTGTGCTGTGTGTGTGCAATCCCACTGAACTCTGGTAAAGAATAGATCACACAAAGAGCAGCAGAACTCAGTGTAGATACTTAAATGAAGCCTTAAGCTGCCTTCAGCCACAATTCATTATTTGTAAAGCTCTGGTTTGTATCTTTCACTCTGGGGTTTTGGTGAATTCTCTTTTGTGTTTTTTTTGTTTGTTGGCCAAGTAGGCCTTCAGTTCTGAGTTGTGCCATAAGAATTCAAACAGGATTTTAAATTGTTTTGATGAATTCAAGAAATGGTCTTCTAGTTCTGGTGTTAAAACTCAGATTTCATCTCATCCTCTTTTGTATTTATCTTAACAAGTGGGACCTCAAAATGAATTCCTGACAGTTTGAAGGAATATCCACATTGCAGCTAAAATGTCACAGTGCTGCTGCAGGTGAACATGAGAATAATTTTGCCTTAGAGACCTTTAGTATCCTCTCAAAGAAAGAACCTTGTGCATCTGAATTTTTGTATGTGTACCTCAGAAATGTCACTGTTTCATTTGACTGAGAAGTCTTCATCTATCTCTGTTACACAGCACTTCAATTACATTCTTTTTTAATTAGTCACAAACCCACTGCCCGTCGTTAAAAAACTGTGCTTAAAACTTCCCTAAGTTGGAAAATTCACTACTTGTTCTCCCAGAGATCTGCCTGAGCAGAGTCTTAAACTTGTTTTTTTTTTGAGGCCTCTTCATGCAGAGCTCTTGGACATCACAGCTGGGAGGGCTCAGAGCTCAGCACTTGCCTTTGGGAGGATTTCTAAATGTGAGGTGGTTCTTGCTGCTGGATTAACTTCCATTATTACACTGAGGAATTGTCAAGGGCTGGTGATATACAGGTTTTGTCTGTATTTAAGTAAAGATTGCCTTTTAAAAAGCTCTTTGATACATAAAGAAGGAATGGCATTTGTTTTGTGTGTAACAAAGGAGGAATGGTCAAATATGGGAGGAGGCTGGGGCTTGGGGATGAGGAATTTGTTGTGTTCCACCTGAATCAGGTACAATTACAGACTCAAAATGTAGAATGTGGGATTTTTTTGTTTTTTTCTTTTTTTTAAAGGAATGAAATTTCATTTTCTCTTGAAAAGTTCCTCTATCTAAACACTGCTGAGGGTTAATCTCTGCTCCTCCTCTGCCTGTGAGTTTGTGACCCTTCAGAGGCAGTGGTGGTAAGAGATGGTGCTGGTGGCTTTTTTGGTGGAGAAACAAGGAGAAGCAGAGCTGGGGGAGGGAAAAGGGAAGTCCTGACTCACTCACTGAGGGGTGATGTGGGATGGCTGACAGCAGTGGCTTCGTTATTTCTGGTGCACCATTTTTTTTGTAATTCTGCTAAAACACCTTGGAATCTGCTTTTTAAATCTATTTTTTTGTGGTTTATGTGTTAAAGCACCGCTGTGGTTGGGAACAGCTCTCACCTCAACCCTCCGTACTTCTGGGGGCTTGAACTCTTGAGTGCAAGAGCAAAAAGTTCATTTTTAACACAAAACCATCCTGCCATTGGCTGCCTTTCCAATCCTGGACATCCTCCTGAGGCCACAGGGCTGCTGGGATTCTGTTGGAGAAAGAAGGGCTGGGAAAAACTCACCTCATCCTGTTGAGGGAGAAAAATGCAACCCCAGGGTGGAATTTAATGTCCAAGGGCAGGTTGGATGGGGTTGGAATGACCTGATGTGGTGGGAGGTGTCCCTGCCCTTGCAGTGAGGTGGTCCCTAAGGGCCCTTCCAACCCAAACCATTCCCTGAGTCTGGAAGTTTTCCCCGTGAAGGCTGGAGGTGCCTGGAGTGCCTGTTCCTGGTGTTCTCCTGCCTCCTGCTGCTGTGACAGCCGGGAAGAGCTGTCAGTGCAGTCCTGCCCTGCTGGCACTGTGGCACTGCTGCCTTATCGAGGCTCTGCAGCTCCTCACTGCCACAGCCCCGCTCTCACTGCTGCAAAAGAGGAAACAGGAGCACGAGCAGAGGGCTCAGACTTCCCACTGCTCCACTGCGACAAGTTGGTGGCACAAAGACCAAGGAAAATCCCACTTTTAACGCATCGTTTTCTCGCTGCTACCGGCCAAAAACGGCTTTTTTAGGGGGTTTTATTCTGCCCTCCTTTTATCTTCTGCTGTCTCAGATGTTATCTCACCTGAGAGCCTTGTTTACAAGGCGCTGTTAGGGGCAGAGGTGTCAGATGGACTTTGCTGAGGGGGAGTTCCCCACAGGCAGTGCCCGGGCACGGCTCAGCGTCCCCATCCCACCACCCTTCCCTCCTCTGCTCCCAGCGGGGAATGGCAGCAATGGATGCAAACACAAGGAGCAGCACGGCTGCAAAGGTAGGGCTGGGGGGTTTTTTTTTGGGGGGTAGGGAAAGGTTTGAGGTTTGAATTCAGTGGGATTCTTGGTGATGTTGGAAGCAGCACTGATGAGATGCTTCCAGTTCTGGCCCTTCATGGCAAAAGGAACATTGAGGGGCTGGAGGGTGTCTGGGGAAGGTTCTGGAACCCCAGGAGGGGCTGAGGGAGCTGGGAAAGGGTCTGGAGAATTCCTGAGGGTGTCTGGGGAAGGTTCTGGAACCCCAGGAGGGGCTGAGGGAGCTGGGGAAGGGTCTGGAGCCCCGGGAGAGGCTGAGGGAGCTGGGAAGGGGCTCAGCCTGGAGAAAAGGAGGCTCAGGGGGGACCTCGTGGCTCTGCACAAGTCCCTGCCAGGAGGGGACAGCCGGGGGGGTCGGGCTCTGCTCGCAGGGAACAGGGACAGGAGGAGAGGGAAGGGGCTCAGGCTGGGCCAGGGGAGGCTCAGGGTGGATCCCAGCAGGAATTTCCCCATGGAAAGGGTGGGCAGGGCTGGGAACTGCCCAGGGAGGTTTGGATCCCCATCCCTGGAGGTGTCCAAGGAATTCCTGGAGGTGGCACTGAGTGCTCTGGGCTGGGGACAGAGTGGGGATTGGGCACAGCTTGGTGGTCTCAGGGGTCTCTTCCAGCCTCAGGGGTTCTGTGGCTCTGTGAAGTGTTTGGGTTGCTGATCTCAGGGGGACAGAAAGCTCCTGTACCTGATTGTCCCCCTGTGCTTTTCATGGTGACAAAACCACTGAGTGGCAGAAAGGTCTTCTTGGCGAGGATCCTGAATAAAGCAGGATTAAAAACCAACAAATACCTGGAAATAACCACATTTGTGAAATTATAAAGATACGATGTCAAGGTTCCACTTCACTGCAGTGACATTAGAGACACAGATCCTTTGCCAGAGACTTCCCGTGACAGCCCTGGTGCCCTCGTGCATGACATAATTCCTTTATGTTACATGCAAACCAGAAAACATTTTGAAACACTCTGTCTTCCTATTTTGAAAGACTGCACCCAATGTACAAGGCTAGTTACATTTATTTCTGTGTCCATATTCCATCTAGATTAATTTTCTATAGATCAGAGGTCCTGCTGCAGCTGCAAGGGTTGGAGAATGGTGAAATCTTGATTCAAAGTTAGTGCCTTGCTGTCCTGCTGTCTGCAAGTCTAACAAGTGTCATGGAATTAATTTCATCATGGATTATGACCTCAGTGTTTACTGTAAATAAACAGCCTCCTGGAAATTTAATAGAAAATGTAGTGGGGAGGGAAAGTTTAGTAGGAGGTCACTGAGTCATTTTTTTACACTCTCAATTTTCCATCAAGGCTTGTAAAGATTAGGGGGCTACTTTTCACATTGAGTCATCAGTAACTGAGGCAGGACATTTTTCATCTTTATACAGAAGAATTTTCTATTTCTAGATATATTTCCAGTTCTCTTGAGTGGATTGTCAACAAATCAATGTAACAGCAATGTAAAACTGATTCCCTGTTCTGCTGTGAGCATTTTAAACACGGCCAGAGCCCACCCAGTCAACTTCAGCTAAAAAACCAAACAATAAACCAGACTTATTTCTGCAACAAGTAATAAAAACCCAAACTTCTTTCTGCAACATCACTGATGAACTTTATAAACATTGATGTTTATAAGGCCCCTACCAGCCCGGCAGTACTGTTTATTATAACATTTGAATAATATAAAAATACAAGGGTTTGGGTGGTTCTTCTGTTTGTTTCTTTTTTTACTTTCTGGACTCCTTGAAGCACCAACCCTATGACAGGAAACTCTCTGCAATTATCCCTGTGCCCCAACTATTGCACCTGCCCAGGGCAAACACCTCTGGAAAGGATTTCAGTGTGAGTTCAGGCAGCAAATGTTGTTTGTTTGTTGTTCTGTATCCAGTGGCAGCACAGGAAGCGTTGCACCCCTTGCTGCAATTTCAGACCCCGTGAGCTCCAGGGGCTCCTGCAGCAGGAGAGCTTTGGCTGAGGGGCTGCCAGAGGGAAAATGGGAGAGGGTTTGGATGTGCCTGAAGTGGATCTGGAGTTTATCTCTCCTAAAATGCCCCGTTCACATCTCCCCACCTCTCCCACAAATACGGGGAATGACAGAGGCTCTGTCCCCGTGCCCTGCTCAGGTGAGACTCCACCTGCAGAGCTGCCCCAGCCCTGGGCTCTGGGAGCAGCTGGAGCTGCTGGACAGAGCCCAGAGGAGGCTCCAGGATGAGCAGAGGATGGAGCAGCTCTGCTGGGAGGAAAGGCTAGCAGAGCTGGGATTGTTCACCTGGAGAGGAGAAGATTTGGGGTGAGCTCAGAGTGGCCTGAAGGAGCTGCAGGAAAGATGGAGAGAGACAATTTCCAAGGGATGGAGTGACAGGACACAGGGAATGGCTTCAAATGGACAGAGAGGAGGTTTAGAATAGAGATAAGGAGGGAATCCTTTCCTGGGAGGATGGGGAGGCCCTGGCACAGGGTGCCCAGAGAAGCTGTGGCTGCCCCTGGATCCCTGGAATTGTCCAAGGCCAGGCTGGATGGGGCTTGGAGCAGCCTGGGACAGTGGGAGGTGTCCCTGCATAGCTGGAATTCCCTCTGGGGAACATTTATTTGATAGTAATTCTGTGGTCACGAGTTGTGGGTTTGTAACTGATATTTCTCCCATCATTTCAAATGCTGGAGCAGCTGAAAAACTCCAGTGTAGCAAATGAATGTCTCCTAATCACCTGCATGGAGTGTCTGAAGGGGTCAAACTGCTGCTTCTGATATTAAAAAAATAAAGAAAGAAGAGAAAACCCACAAAGGCACTGAAATGTGCTGCTTTGGGCCAGGAACTCTTTCTCTCTGGACAGCAGCTGGTTTGCTGCCAGCCCAGAGGTGTAGAGTTTGTTGATGAAGTTTTTTAATTCATCATTTTCCACTCAAGATACTCAAGTCTTTTCTAGCTACAGGATTGTGGCTTTGAGAGCCAGTGTCTAATTTAATCTTGAAGCTACTGTGGAAAGAGGAAGGAAGAGGCTTTTACCAGAGAAAAGCCAGCGTGTACAAAGGCAAAACCAGTAAAAAATTGCAAACCCCAAGATATCCTGAGTCCAAAGTGGTAAAACCTGTGCACCAGCATGACCTGGACTCAGCTGTTGCCAACTAAACAGCAACCATTAATAATTTTAAATAACATTATACCTTAATAATATTCCAGGATTTTTTAGGATAGTCCAAGAAAAAAAACCCTTCAGCTGCAGGTCATGTTTAAATTTTCTCCTCGGGTTTTCTGCCTCTGCAGGCTGAGGTTGTTTTGCAGGGGGTTTAGAACCACAAAGGAGATTGGTTCAATTTTCTAGAGAGGTTAAAAGTGTATCAAACCTCACACCACTTTTAAGTTAAAAAAAAAATAAATTAAAAAAACCAAACCAAACAAACAACAAAAAAACCCAACCAAACACAACAAACCAGGAGTAAAAAAAAAAAAAAAAATGCTGCAAAAACGCTTCCCAATCCAATCCTTTTCCTGGTCCAGCCCTGCTGCCCGAGGTTTTGTGTTCAGAGCAGGGCAGGCAGTCCCTGCAGGGGACTCTGTGTGTCCTGCACATCACCAGCTGCAGCCCCGTGGCTCCCTGGAGAGAATTCTGCCACGTAACGAGCTCCCCCCATCCCCAGAGCTGCTGTCCTGGGGCTCCCAGCCAGCACAGGCTGAGCTTTCCCTCTCCAGAGCCTGCAGTGCTGCCTGCCCCACTGACAGGGCTGGGAGATCCTCCTCCTCCTCCTCAGGTGATGGACTAACAGGGAAACAGGCAGCAAAATGAAGGTCAATGTAAGTACTGGGCTCTTTTCTTTCTGCTGCAGTTAATTTAAGGATTTTCCTGATTTCTTTTGTAGGGGATAGAGGGTAAAATCTGCATTTGGCAGGGTCCCTTTGCAAGGTGTGTGCTCAGCTGATTTGCACATCATTAATTGAGCACATGGTCCTAATTTTTAAAATACAATCCAAATTAACCCTTTCTCAAGAACAGCAGTGAGGCTGAGAGTTTGTTCTGTGTACATTGAGTAATAACAAGTTAATTAAAAATGATCAGGTATGACCCAGACTGGTCACTTCCACATTCTCTTGGAAAAAAAAAAAAAAAACAAACAAAAAACTGAGGTTAAGAGTTGAGCTGTACATTACCTCAAAAAAGATGATGGTGTTGCATTGATTCCTAGAAAATGGGTAACGGAAAGGTCTCAAGAATTGAGGTCACTGTGCGATGAGGAAAATGCCAAGTAATTTCAGCCCGTGAGCCTGGGAAAGCTTTTGCAGGGGAGGGTGAGATCTGCCCACATCCTGCAGAGCTGCTGCGAGGAGAAGTGGAGCTCAGAAGAGGAAAGCAGCGCTCATTTTTAGGAAATCCTGTTTTCTCCCGGTTTGGGGAGGGGGGAACAAGTGATGGATCAAAGCCATTTTGCAGTCGTTTGTCACCGGCTTTTCCCCCCCAGGCTTTGTGCTGAGCTTGGGCGGTGACAAGGGAGAGGCTCAGCGGGTCCCAGCTGAGCCCTGGCAGCTGGGCAGGGCAGGGCTGGGCTGTCCCCACGTGTCCCTGGGCTAATGACAGGGCAGGAGCCGTGTCCAGCTGCTGCCCGGACACAGAGATCCACACCAAGTCATCAGGCCAGCTGGAAAACCCACTTTGCCCAGAGGAATATAACAATTTCAGTGATATTTCTTCAGAAATTATCCCTTTCTCAGTTTATTCAGCGCATTTAATTCATTTATCAAAACCTCAGGAAAGGCTATTCAGTTATTAAAACCTCATGAAAAGCTCAGAAACACGACCTTTGCAGAGCTCTGCTGTGAGGGCAGGGTGAAAAATGAGATTTTGGGGGTTTTTAAGTGCAGCCAGAGAGCCCTGGGAAGCTTTGGGAGTTGTGCTGCTGCTGATTCTTTGTGAATCAGAAACTCCCCACCCTGACCTCGGCCTCTTCCACACCATGGAAAAAGAGCACAGAGTGCAGGGACAGCACCCTGGCACCTCCAGCAGCAGGAATTCCTGGAAAATTTCATTTTTCAATGAAAAATGGGCCATTTGCTCCTGCTGAGCTTCCCTGGGGATGTTTTGCCTGATCCGTGGGCAGGGAGGATGAGGAGGATGAGGAGGATGAGGAGGATGAGGAGGATGAGGAGGAAGGACCCTGCTCTGAGGAGAGCCCGTGGAGCTCAGCGAGCAGGAGGACACTTGTACTCAGCAGGAATTTCTCTGTGTGTAAAGCCACATTTAGAAATAAATGTAGCCAGCCGTAATTAAGATATTAAAATGTTTTTAAAAAGTCAAAAAACCCTGAAGTGGTTGGGTTTATATGGGGAAAAAAAAAGGTTTGAGGACCCAAACCCCAGGAATACTCTCCCAGGGAGTGTTTGGAGCAGCAGGAAGTGGCAGCTTATTTTCCCTTGAACTTGGGCATGAGAGCACTGATGTAAAAATGCTGTGAGTGGGGTGAAATCCTGTTTTGACACAGCCAGGATTTGATTGACTTTATTTGGGGAGAAAAGAGAGTTTGGGGGGAAATCAACAACTCCAGCTTGTAATCCCCCCCCTCCCCTCTGCAGCACTGCCTTGGGGGAAGCTGCAGGATTTGTGAGCTTGAATTTTTTAAGTGGTGGTTCTGTATTTGACCAAAAACTGATTTGACCATTTAGAATTCAAAACCTGCTGACCAGCACCTGCTTCCACCCCCACAAAACCAATTAAAGCAATAAAAGCAGGTCCTGACATTCATTCCTCCTCGGAGCTCACACCAAACTTCTGTCCGAGCTGAACATTTCCAAAATATGCAAACAAAACACAACAAAAAAATGCAGAAGGACCTTCTGCAAGTCACAGGAAATGCTGCACAATCAGGTGGAGAATGATCTGAGCTTTTAAGGTAAATCCTCCTCTTTTCCTGTGGATATTGATGTGAACTCTCCCTACAATTAACTGGGCAGAATTTCAGTGACTCAGCGTGGCCTGGGGTTTAAAAAAAGGGAATTGTCAGGGAAGCCTGTTCCCAGCTAATGGGTGATGGAGAATGTTTATTCCTGCAGCTTTGTTGGGAGGTGAAGGGATTAACTGGAAGCTGCTCTGTAAACATGTCAGAGGTGTCACTGATGCATGAGCAGAGCTGTTTAGCAAACACAGCCCGATGCTGTATCTCCTCCTCCTCCTCCTCAAATATTTTAAGTCCCACTTTCCTGCACTAAAAGCTCACACATATATTGGATGTGCAACATGAGAAATATTCCTCTTGATCCACAGAAATCCCCAGGGTTAAACTGTCTCTTTATTTACATGATGCCAATAGGGGTTTTTAAGAAGCAAAATTAAGATAATAAATGAAAAATATCTTTTTTTAATCCAAATGCTGTGAAATAGTGCAGTACCCGTTCACATGACATAATATAGGGTAGCAAACTGAGATTTCCAAATACAAACTGAATGGGACGGGGGCATAGAGAAATTATTTTGTGAGGAATTATTTGTGAAATAATTCTCAGGAAATTATTTTGTGGGCAAGATGCTCAAATTATCACGAGCTGTACATCGCTTGGACTTTTCTAGAAATGTCTGTATATATTTTATAATGATATTTTTTTGCTGTTGCACGGTCCTAGATGCTGAAGATCAGGGTAGGAGAGGCATCAGGAGATTTTAGTGACAGTGGGATGTTTTTTTTCCTTAGCATTAAACATCTATTGTGTGCACAGAGCACAGATGTCAGTCTGAGGGTAGAAAATTTCACATTACAGACCTGTGCACTGATCAGCTTTACTGCTCTTAATTACAATTCCTCCATTAATAAACATGAGGTGGCAGCTTTCACTCCTATGACTCCCAAGGGCCTTTAGAGAGGGCCCAGTGCTGGGTAAGGACCTGCCAACAAAAAAGATGTGAAAAGCCCAATTTGGGAGGGGAATTACTCTCTCCACATCTGAGCCACGCTCCAAGAAAGGAGATGCACTTCCAGCCACATCAGAACTTTGGAACTGAAGCTGTTGAAGAGCCCCTGCCTCCCTTCAGTGTCAGACCCACTTGCTTTGCCCTCCCCTCGGGTGGGCTCTGGGGGTCTCAGTGCCTCAGGGGACATTTCTTTCCTCTTTTCCAGGCCTGTGCTCTGTCACCAGCTCCTTTAAACCCACTCAGTGAGAGCAAAGCCCCAGCACTGCCCCTCAAGGTGCTTTTTGTGGGGCTTTTAGGATGTTCTTTGTCTTAGGAGAGGTTTTACGAGGCTGCTGATGGGGATGAAGCAGCAAGCTGTAGTGGTTTTATGTTCACTGGAATTTTTTTTGCCAAATTTAGTGTAGTGGTTTAAGTGTCTACTCTTTTTTATTTGTGAGAGATAAGATTTTGGGAGAAAAAGGCAAAACAGGTCTAACTTAAAGGTAAACAGATAGTTTATTAACACACACTAAGGAAAAAAAAATGAAACTTTCAAACACCTTTCCTCCTATTACAAACTGTTCACTTTTTTGTGATCTGTGCTAAACTACCAGACAAGCAAAGAAAGAAAATCACTTGGACCTCAGGAAAATCACTTTGGACCTCACCTGTGTTGCTTTAGTGCTTTTTACACGTTGGTTATTTAAGAACACAACACACAAAGCACCAGAGAGCTCCACAAGCCCTGCCTGGCTGGGGAGGACACAGTGCACAGGGCAGAGCTCTGCTGGATAAAGGGGAAAACTCAGCTCCCAGCACAGCCTCCTCCTCTCTGAGCATCCCCAGGGCTCTGGATCCCAGGAATGCAGAGCTTGTTTACAGTCACAGCCAGGTCAGGGATGCTTCTGCTCAAGGAGAGGAAGGGGCTGCCACAGTGATGCCTCACACAGAGCCCCACGTGGGATGATCAGAGCCTGCACTGCAGATAACCCCAGCCCAAAGCCCTGCAGACAGACGTGGCAGCCAGCACTCACCTCCTGCAAGTCCTGCCTCTGGTGCACTTGGCTGAAATAATGAAATACTGACAGTGGATGGCAAAGGTGTGCTCTCCAACCCCACAGTATTGAGGGTTTGTCCTGAAACTTGGAATTTAACTAAGCCCTGCAGTAGCTGGAAAACGTTTATAGGGTTTGTTTGGTTGTTTTGGTTTTTTTTTCTTTTTTAATCTCTTCTTTTTAAGAGCTCCGCTGACCCTACTTGTCCAAGGTCTGACAATCTCCCAGTTCTGTCATGTTCTACTGGAGTTTAGGACTTGTCTCCATCACTTCTCTAGTCAGAGTCTTCATTTTCCCATTCCAGCTCTCTGGATGGAATATGAGATGATCCATGAACAGGTGTGTTTTTTAGCTAGGTCAGGTTCCCCAGAGCACCCTATGATTTAATTGATTAATTAATTAATCTCCTGCTTGGCTTGATTTGGAATGATTCTAGAGGTTCCTGGGTTTGTGTTGATGACAGGTGAGAGCTCCAGAAATACAAAATCTGATCCACTGGGTTCTGCCTCAGCCTGGCCTCTGGCTGGGGGCTGCTGGCCCTGGGATATTTTATTGGCCAAACCAATAAAATTTTATTGGCCAAACATCTTTATTGGCCAAACCAAAGGAATGTGTGCTGTGCCTCGAGCACGGACCCCTCTGATGGAAAGGTTTGTGTCTCTGGTTACAAAATTAGGCTCAGCAGCATCTTGAGTGTGCTGCTGCCACAGGAAAGACTTGTCTGGGGCAACATCAATATTTATACACCTTTTAAAACCACAGTGTGAACCAAAGGTTCCTCTCAGCTGTGTGGGTGCAAGAGGGAAGGGCAGCCTTGCTGTGTGTGCCCCAGGCAGGCTCAGATCCTGAGCCCAGCCTTCCTGACCCTCCACCCATTTCCTGCCTGTGCCTGGATAAGGCTCTTCATGTTGGAAAAAGGGGAGAGTTTTCCTCTGCCCACCCTCCTTGGGGGTGAAGAAGAGGGTCTGTCCTTCAGGAGTGTGTCTGTGCAGCATCCCACCCCAAGGATGGAGCAGTGTTGATGAAGAACAGGAAAAGTTGGCTGATCTTTTTTTTAAGCGCAGAGCCCTGGCCCGGCCCAGGGGGGGATTCCTGGGGGCTCTGACTGCAACATTTGGCATTGTCCCAATGGAAAGGGGACTCCCATGGTCAAGGCAAAAGCCAGGCTGAACCGTGGGGCCAGAGGGGCTGTTGTCCACCCCTGGCAGCTGCCCTTGTCCCACAGAACAGCCATTGTTCAGGGGCTGTGGCCACAGAACGCCTGCAGCCAACAGCGGGCCCTGGCCGCCAGCTGAGCTGATAAATTTGAGTTCTGCTGCTGCAGCTCCCAGCCAGCTGCTGCCTCACAGCAAATGCTCTGGACAAAAATACAAGGCATCACGTTTCCTATTTGGGTGCTATCTCTCTGGACATTACTTGCACTTTCTGATAAGAAATTCATGCTGAGACACAGCCGGTGTCCCGCTGACCGGGGAGCAGACAGTCCCATTTTAAAGCTGAAAGCAAAATCTATCTTGTACTGAAAAAAAACCTAAAAAATGGCATCCATAGCTTTCTCTACCCTTTGCACAAATGCCTGGGGTGACTAAAGCTAACTGCTGGCTCTGGCTGCCCCATCTCTGGCAGTGTCCAAGGCCAGGCTGGGCAGGGCTTGGAGCAGCCTGGGATAGTGGAAGGTGTCCCTGCCCATGGCAGGGGGGAGGATGAGATGATCTTTAAGGTCCCTTCCCACCCAAAGCATTCCATGATTCTGTGATGTTGTAATGAGCAAGTGTGAGATGAAGAATTCACAGGATGACAATGGGAAAAAACACCTGTTTTTCATACAGGGATCACAGAATCCCTGTTTGCCATGTAGGGATCACAGAATCATTAGGACTGAAAAGGATCTCTGGAGATCACCCAGCCCAACCCCACTGCCCAGGCAGGGTCACCTGGAGCAGGTGACACAGGGATGCATCCAGGTGGGTTTGGGGAGTTTCCAGAGAGGGTGACTCCACACCCTCCTTGGGCTGCTGTTCCAGGGCTCTGCCACCCTCATGGAAAGAGGTTCTTCCTCATTTTGAGGTGGAACTTCTTGTGTTTTAGCTTACAATTCCAATATATGCAAATCCAATATAATAAATCTAAATAACGAAGATTAGCAGTACTCTTCAGGAGCCTCAGGCAGGAAAAGGTGACGAAGAAATGTATCACAGTAATCTCATTATTATCTTTATTGGACTAAAAGCAGCAGACACAAAGTGCAACAGCTTAACTCTGAAACCAGCGCTGGAGAGAGGCTGTTCAATGTGAAAAGGTGTCTTAGTCTGGAGAGACAGGTGTCTGCCAGGGAAAAGCTGGAGCTTCCCTTGGGATGGAGAATGTAAAACCCCTCCCTCTGAATTATTATAATTTTGAAATTTAGTGGCTTTCAGGCAAAGATATGGGAATAGGAATAACAGTTCTTTACTAGGAATATTAAAAATGTAGTAGTACAAAAAAAGAAACAAACAAACAAAAAAAAAACCCTGACAGAGTCAGAACACTCCTGACCCCCTGTTGGTCGGGCTGTTGGTGTCAGTCCAGTCCAGTCCTCCTGCAGTGCCAGCTGTGGTTCTGTTGGAGCAGAGATGATCCTGTAGAAGGGCCCAGTGGTGCTGAGATGGGTCTGGGCTCCCTCTGGCAATCCAGTGCACACAGGCTGTGCTGCTGTTCTGGATCCCAGCTTTGATCCAGGTGGGAATGCTGGGCTCCTCCCCGGGGTGGGATGATGGAATTGTCTCAGCCCTGCAGTGAGCCTGGATGGCCCATGGACAGCAGAGATCCCCTGGGGGGAGGGTGGGTCCTGGAAGGGAGAAAGAACACGGCCCCACCTGGTTTAACAGCTGGGCCATTAACAGAAGATCCCCTCTGGAGTTATGAGATGGGCTATGCAGGAGATAAAGAAAAACACCTCCCAAAACAGTTTTAACAGGTGGCAAATACACACTTTTGGTTACATGTTGTAACCCAAGACAACACAGAACAAAGGGAAAGGCTCAGGATGGAGTTTGGCCTCAAAATTAACATCTGGGCCACTAACAGAACACACCCACCCCCTGCCCTATGGAGTTATGAGATAAAGAAAAAACACCTCTTCAACCAGTTTCAACAGATGGGAATAAAATACATCTCGCATTTGCAACCCAGGACAAAAGGGGTGGGTGGATTAAACTGAGGTGGGTTTAATGGAGGTGGGATCCCAGCGAGGTGGGAGCACCCCGCTGGGCAGTGACGAGCGCGGGTGTGACAATGTCCCTGTGCTCCGTGTCCCCAGCACAGCCTGGCCAAGGCTCTCTACGACAACAAGGCCGAGTGCTCAGACGAGCTGGCGTTCTGCAGGGGGGACATCCTGACCGTGCTGGAGCAGCACGTGCCGGGCAGCCAGGGCTGGTGGCGGTGCTCCCTGCACGGCCACCACGGCCTGGCCCCCGCCAACCGCCTGCAGCTCCTGCCGCCCGGCCCGGCCCACGGCCAGCACACCACGGAGCCACCAGCAGCACACAACATCTACCAGGTGCCCTCCGTGCCCTCTGTGCCCTCCGTGCCCAAGGCCACGGTGCTGTCGGCCACCTATGAGAAGATGGAGGGCTGGGTCCATCCCCCGGCCGGCCCCACCCAGGCCGTGTACCAGGTGCCGGCCCTGGCGGCGCAGCTGCTCAGCGAGAGGACTAAGCACTCCATGCACCAGGTGAGGATAAAGGCAGCTCTAAAAATCACAGATATTATTGTTAAAACAATCGCTGGGAGTGGGGGAAATGAGAAAGCTTGAGATTTTTTCAGTGGGGTTTGCAGCAGAAGAATGATGGTGTTTAGGAAACTAGCATCAGTTTATAGCATCGTGTGAGAAATGCTGCTCTGGGCAGCAGATGAGTCTCTATAGTCTGCACTCCCTCACCTTTCTGACAGTTTAAAACAGCTGCAAAATAATTCTACTTCCTGCAAAATAGGGCAGGAAGTAAAGAATATATACCATTTGTTTGGGAGAATCTGTAAATTATTTACAAAGTTAAAGTAACAAGACAGAACTTTCTCCTCTGATGCACCACAGCACGCAGCCATCCAGAGAGTCCTCTGGGCACATGTGGGGTCGTTGCATCCATCTGCACAGGAAACAATATTAACAAATTTTAAAGAAATCACCCTTTGGTGTGTGATTGCTGGGTTAGGTCTGGTTTTTACTGTCTCCAGCAGCTCAGCAAGCTCAGAATGCTGCTGCCTCTCTCTTGTGCTGTCACTAGGCTTGCACCAAGTCTGCCCCTGCCAGACACGTAGGAGGACACAAAGTTTTGTTGTGTGTCCTCAACCAGTTTCTCTCCCAGCTCGTTTTTCTGCTGCTGAGACATTGACCAAGGTGTACAGGAGGAGAGCTGCCACCAGTACCCCCACTGAGAGAGAACAAACTGGTTTTCCAGGGTTTCATTACAGCTCCCTGGCCTGGCTCTTATTTCTTCCAGATCCTCACGTTTGACACTCAAACAAAACACATACATGGAACACGCAATTTGATTACACATTGCTGGTTTTTCAGATCAAAACCTTGTGCTTTGTTCAGGAAAAAATGAGTGGGGGATGTTTCATAATGAAAGGGAAATAGAGCAGGTGGGGACAGAGTTGAAGTGTGAGATTTTGTTCAGTTCTGTGAGCTCTCCAGCCCTGGGTGGCTCTTTATTCTGTGTATGGAAATCACATTAGAAATTCTAATTGCAAAAGGAAAAGGAAGAAAATTCAGCTATATAGTGGTTTAGACTGATTTAATGATCATTTGATTTATGGGGCTCATTCAGCCACCTTTCCTCCTGCTGTGTGCAAGGCCAATCTTGGAAACCTCCTTGCTGCTTCCTGCTGGGTGGCAGGTGGGTGCTGGAAAACAACAAACTCAGGGCATTCCTGCTGACCAAAACCTCATTTTTAACTCTGCAGCTGCAGTGCACAAAACCATAACTCAAACTCAAACCGAGTACAGCTACAAGAGACCCTTTTGCACTTGCTGTGATCTGATTTCTCCACATTCCTGACCCTAAAGGAGCCGTTTGCAAACTGAATCGGAGACTGGCATCAATTTTCCATGTTGTGCCAGCAAATCAGGTGGAAAATGTCATCTATTTATTATGTGGATGAATGATCTGGCAGAAGAGCTCCTTGGCTCTCCCTGTCTCATTTCATGAATTTATCCACCTACACCGTGTCTAGTCTAAGAATGAAGAATGAGAAAGAAATGTTCCAGCCTCTGATTATTATCCAGAAGTTGAGAGTGTGGCTGCCCGTGGCACAGTGTCCCAGCTGTCCCCACACCAGCTGCACCCTGGTGGTCACAAGCTGTCCCCAAGGCAGGGGTGCTCAGGGAGCACAGGACGATCCAGACCATCCCACAGAGATCCTGTGGCACAGCTGGCAAAGCTCCTGGCATACTCAGCTGTCCTCTGAGCAGCTGAGAAAAGCCACCACGAGTCTTTGAGGGAGCTGATTGAAAGCAGTGAAACAAAAAGAAATCCCTCAGAGCCTGGGTGTTTTCACTCCACAGAGAAATCTCATCGCTTCTGCCTCACACACTGGGCACCTTCTGGTTCTACTGCCACTGATAGGACTTGAAAAAGTACCAAGATGTGACATCCAGTGAGTTTCCTTTTTGCTGGATGCTCAGATTTGTCCATCTGAAAGCAGACCTGACAGCTCTTATCTTTTACCCTTTCACTCACGGAAATGGTGCTTCTATTTGCAAGAAAGATGCTCACATTCAGGCACAGGCTGCCCAGGATTCCCCATCCCTGGAAGAGGATTTGGAGGAATGTGGGACAGTGGAACGTGTCCCTGCCCCTTGCAGGGGGTGGGAGAGATGGTCTTTAAGATCCCTCCCAATGCAAACCATTTTGTAATTCTGTGATTCTCTGTCACAGAGCACTAAGGGGATTTTTCACTCCTCATTCCCTGTTTTCAGATGAGAGCTGACCCAGGCAGAGTGAAGCTGCACTCTTCTTCCTCTACCATATTTCCCCTATGTTCAGTTGCTGCAGGACTTGCACGATGGAAATCACTCCTTCCAGTTTAAACCCACTTACTGTAATTTCTCACCCCAGCAGTGTTTCTGGAGGCCAGTGGTTTGCAGTGGCCCATTTATAAATTAGCTGAAGGCAGCCAGGCTAAAGGCAGGCTGGATGAACAAAATTCCATGTTTTGGTGGTTTAATTTTTAAAAAAGTCCTAACCCAGCATTCATATTTTGTGACATTAATCGTCCCACAGGTCTGGTCATGGCTGCTCAAATCATGTTGTAATCAAACAGGAGAATTTGACTGCAAAGATACAATTCCCATACTGGACTTCCCCGTTTATGGAGCTGGACAGGACATCAAGGTTTACTCCTTCCAAATGAGTCAGTCTTTCATAACTACAGAATGATGCTCAGCCTGCACTTTTTTGCTGCTCTTACATTAAATTGGCTTCACCCAATGACTGTGGGCTTGGAGAAGTTGAAATTTCCCCACTTCCTTTTTTAAGTGGTTCTGCTTTTGGGCAGTTTAAGGGTTTAAGTGATAACTGCAGCTGGATTTTCACCAAATCTTTTCTGTCCTTTGGTTAGCAAGGCAGATTGTCTTTGATATGTATGTGCCAGTTCAGATCTTACCTAAAATGTACCAGAAATGCTGGCAAAGGAGAATTATTTGGGAATAAACATCTTGTTGCTTGTAAAGTCAGTTCCTGTCTCTCACCTTCAGTGAAGAGCTGAAGGTTTTTATCACTTAGGAGTGATTACTCCAACAGTGGATTATTCAGCTAAAAGACTTTTCAAAGCTGCCGATGCAGTTTTTAAATAATTATTACTATTTTTTTTTCTCCTCTCCAAGCACCTGTTTACCCTCCCGAGAGCCTGCCGGGCTTCAGCCCCGAACATCAGGGGGGAGGTGTACGATGTCCCCTCCCCACAGCCCCGCGGGTCCCCGCTCGCACAGGTGAGTCCTGCCCCGCTCCCTCTCTGCAGCTGCCGCCCCGCAGCACCCCGGAGCAGATCTGCAGCTCAATTCCACTGTCACCCTGCTGGCTTTTTGTAAAACTGGGAAGAAAATCAGCTTTTTTTTTTTTTTAGCTCAGTTCTCCTGAGCTTCTTAGGAATTTAGAGGGATGTGTTTTAAATCTGGCGCGTTTCTAAGGAACGCTTCTGGTTTTTCTATCAGCAAGGTGCTTCCCCCCTGGATTCCGAGGCAGGGAGGTTGACACTACCCATGTTTTACTGAATTCTCTATATCAGTGGCAACCTTTCTGCCTCGAAATCCATGAGGAAATGTGGTGGTGTCATTTGGTGATTTGGGGGTGTTCAGAGCAGAGTCACAAGCGCATGTTCAGCAAGAAATTAAATGTCACCCCCGTCACCCTCCTCCTGGGAAAAACACGCCCTGGATTTGGTCACGTCACCGTGAGGTGTCCCGTTACACAATCCTGCCCTTGGGGCTGTCCCACTGCCCTGGGGTCAGTAAATGTCACATTTCCTGCACCTCTGAGCCTGGGCAGGTCACCAGGATGGGACAGGCACAGCCCCGTCCTGTCACCTCCCACACAAAGGTGTGAGTGGCACTGGGGCAGGTCCCCAACCCTGCTGCTCCCTGGCAGTGCAGGGCTGAGCCCAGTCCATTTTTATCATCCACAGATTTCCTGGAGTCACCCCCTTTGTGTGAGGGGTGATCCCTGCTCAGCCCCAAACCTACTCATGTATGGCCCAAAGCCTTTGATCCCACTCAAGGCCCTCAAAATGCTCTAAAAAGGATCAAAATAAACATTTTTTTTTTCTCCCCTTTGAGCAGAATGGTGCCACCCCCCCCAGCACACGGAAGGGCTCCATGCTGGGCAGATCCACTGAGAGCTTCCAGGCAGAGCAGAAGCAGCTTTACAACATCCCATCCAAGCCAGAAAAAGCAGGAGCTGGCAGCCAGAAGGATTCACCAGCAGGCAATGTAAGTAAGGCTTGGTGGGCACAGAATAACATCACTCCTGGGATGGCTGGCTTGGTGCAGGGACAGGTTTCCCATCTCTTCCCCACTGTTTCTTACACAACAAATGGTCCTGAATTTCCCTTTTCCAGCTTAGACTCCAGCTGTACACACATATATCTGTATCAAGAAAAATTTGAATTCATCTATAATGTTTGAGCAGAGTCAGTGATGTCTGTCAGTGATTTATTACTTGCCAGGGTGTGCATGTGAATGGGAAAATCAAGTGTCCACAGATTTCACTGGCTGGGGACTCTGCTGTAGGATCTAATCACCTGCGCTCCAAATATTTTACCTTTTATACATACAGCTTGTGCATGTTAGAAAATAAAAAACGCAGGCAGCCTTTCCATGGTGCTGTTCCATTGATATCAGTGGAGCTGCACACATTTATGTGCTCTGAGAATTCAGTTCTGTTTCTCATTCTTGTTTCAAAAGATGGTTTATGAACCCTCTGTGCTCTCTTGCAGTTATATGATGTCCCTCCCAAAAGAGAATTTGATGACTCAGAAAACAAATCTCAGAAGAAGTTCTTGGGCCATTTCAACACTTTGCCAACCCCCCGGAAGTCCGAATGGATTTACGATATTCCGGTATCCCCTGAGAATTCCGGGTTCAAACCAAGCCCTCCTGGCCAGTCTGTGGAGAGGCAGGTGCTGTATGACATTCCCCCAGCCAGGTACAAGGCTCCAGCCACGGAAGCCAAGGCTGGAAATCCACAGCTGTATGACATTCCACCCACCCAGAGGAAATTAACCCACCCAGAAATTCCCCTGTACGACGTTCCATCCTCACGGGACCTGCTCCTCCTGCCACACAACGGCAGCTCTGAGGTGGCCCCGAGCCTCCTGGCTGCCAAGGCTGACAGTCAGATCTCTGAGGAGAACGTTTATGATATCCCCAAAGGTTTGCCCAGTGCTGGGCACTCCAAGAAAGAGACAGAAAACAACAGTGTTGGCTCTGGAGACCAAGCACACGGGGCTTCTCCACAGCTCTCCACAGATGCCAAGTCAGAAAATGGCAGTTTGTGTGTCTCTAGTGTGGACAGCAGAAGCAGCACTCTCTCCTCATCCTCCAGCTCTTCTGCTGAGTCATTTTCTGCGCTGTCACCATCACCAGAGCCTGTCCAAGAAATCAAACTGGAGCTGGAAGCAGCCATTGAGACCCTGACTCGGCTGCAGCATGGTGTGTCCAGCTCCATCGCCAGTTTAATGATCTTTGTCAGCAGCAAGTGGAGATTGCAGGAGCACCTGGAGAAAAGCCTGGAGGAGATCCACAGAGCAGTGGACCACATAAAGGTGTCACTGGGAGAGTTCCTGACCTTTGCTCAAGCCCTGAAGGGAAATGCCTCCAAGCTCACGGATAACAACCTGCAGGCCAGAATTAAAAAACAGCTGGAAATCCTCATGAACTCCTACAAAATATTGACAGAAACGAGGGAAGCTCTCAACAGCTGCAGCTGGTCCCTGGAGGCTTTGGTGCTCAGGAAGCCCCAGAACAACCCTGATGACCTTGATCGCTTTGTGATGGTGGCCAGGACAGTTCCAGAGGACATCAAGAGGTTTGTGTCCATCATCATCGCCAACGGGAAGCTGCTCTTCAGGAAGAATGAGAAGGAGCAAGAAAAGAAGCAGCCAAAAGTGAACCCGGAATGCAAAATGGCAAAACAAATCCCAGTGCCAAGGAGAGTGGAAATTGAGTCACTCCAGAGAAATGCTCCTGAGAAATCCAGCCACAGCCGGGTCCCTACAGAGAAACCAGAAGAAAATTCCACTGAGGATTGTGATTATGTGCAGTTACAGGTCAGTGACTCTGGGGTTTCCTCTCTGTATTCTTCACCCTGTGCAGATATTAGGCTGTTAACTACCAGCACTATTTTACCTTTGCACCAGTGCCACATTCAGTTTGCACTACATCCCATTTTCCAGACTTTACGTAGATCCAGGATTTTGTGACAGTGCTGGATGGCACGTGTACAGTGAGCAGTAATTTTAATCATTAGAGAAAATAAAACATTTCTATCATTTTTGCCAGTTTGAATTCATTTATGAAGCAGGATTTGGGAGTTTGCAACTCCTTACTTCCCTTTTCCCTCACAGTTCTCTTCTTGCCACTACATTGTGCTGGCAAGACAAGAGATGTTCCTTCCTAACTTGAGGTGTGTTGTGGAAATCCTGTTTTCATAGAAATTAAACTCTGTGAATTGTCACATTTAGTGTTAGAATAATTCTGGATGATTGTTAGAATCTCCTTAGAATTACTAAAATATCTTCTAAGAATATCTGCCTTAGTTTCCCAAAGAAATGCTATCTTGTCCTGAAAATTTAGGGAATGTTTTGTTGAAATGTTTTGTTGATGTTGGTTTCAGTCTCAGATCATGCAGGATCACGTTTTTAGGAGGAAAAAACCTACAGCTCCTTCTAATGAATTCCCCATTTCTATTTATAACATGAAGGCTACAGAACAAGCAGTTGCTTCCCCATGAAATAAGAGAAAACCACATTTAGATTTAAATACTTCACGTAGTTGTTTCAACTTCGCTTTCATTTCAATTTGTAACAGGCACAGAAAGTCATTTCAGGTAAAGAAGTAGCAAAGAACAGAACAGAGTCAAACCTAAAGGTATTTCTGACTTGGAAAATATTATTTATGAGGGCTTTTAGTCCCTGATTTCTGTGCTTGCTAAAACTCAGAGTAATTTACATTCAGACACAGATCTCTATACATAGAGAGCTATTTGCTTCTCAGAGATCATTTTCCCAGAATTACTGCTGAAAACCTGTGAAGAACACTTATTTTCCTCAAACAAACAACTCCAGTTTAAAGTCATACAGTTTATTTTATTGCCTTTCAGCATCATTTGTGATAAGGCTGTGAAAATCAGTATTTCAGAGTATCTTGCTGTGCACTGGTGCAAAATCGACTCTTGTTTAGTGCATTTTAATCATTCATAACCCTGATTAAGTCCATTAAAGATCAATGTTTTGTATGATTTGAAAGCTTCAAGGCCAGAACGTGTAAAGGATTGGTGTTTGGCTGCAGCACTTTGTGTGCTATCCATTTTTAAAACTGTATTTAGAGGAAAAAATGGCAGTCAGGAGAATTTCCAACACTTTATGGAAACAGAAATTACTGTAAAGGCTCCAGGGTGGAGGCGACTTGGAGACCACAAGAATTTAGGGTAGAGCAACCAAAAAAAAAAAACAACCCAGTGTGTTTGACACCAGGCTGAATTTATCTTTATTTTAACCCTTTCTCCAGGTTTTGCCATGTGCCAAAAAGACTGAAAAGGAGTCTTTGCAGGAGCCTGCCAGGAAAATCCCCCTGCCAGAGCACTGCAGGCTGTGCTTTGCTGCCCTGCACAAAGCCATCGGCGTCTTCACCACCAGCCTCAGCAACCAGCAGCCCCCCGAAATCTTCATCTCCCA
>JANPWX010000106.1:4058761-4077793 GCA_024734555.1 Trochalopteron elliotii | reverse complement strand
TCACAGGGAAGAAAAGCTGCAGGTTTGTGTTTTGTGTTTTTACTTTCCAGAACGTGACAGAGCTGCAGCTGGTGGATAACCCAGCCTGGGCTGGGGACAAGGAGAGCATCAAGGGGGACAAGTATGATGACCTGCAGGCTGCTTGCTTCATCTGCCCCGTGGTGGGGCTGGAGATGAACGGGAGGCACAGGTGGGTGCTCAGGGATGGAAAAGTGGCCACAGAGCAGGGAAAAGTGAATGGAAAATGTGAATCATGTGCTAGCCCAGGGTGTGGTGGGGAATATCTGTCTGGCTTTGAGATTTCCAGCTTGAACTTTGAGAGTTCAGGAGATTTCTGGGTGTCCTCTCCTGTTATATTCAAAAGGAAAGATAAAAGTACCTGTTCCTGAATAAATTTGGGTGTAAAATGAAGGAGTAGAGGGCAATGTTGGCAGGGAAAAAAGTGACTAAATGTTGTTTGGGGGCTGAAGCACAGGAGATGGGGTGTGACCTCCCTTTGGGTCACATCAAGGAGTTGGAATCATGGATTGATTTGGGTTGGGAGGGACTTTAAAACTCTTCCAGTGCCACGTCTGCCATGGGCAGGGACAGCTCCCACTGTCCCAGGCTGCTCCAAGCCCCAATTTCCCACCTGGCCTGGGACACTGCCAGGGATCCAGAGCAGCCACAGCTTCTCTGTGGCCTCCCCACCCTCAGAGTAAAGAATTCCTGCCCAATATCCCACCCAAACCTCCTCTCTGGCAGTCTGAAGCCATTCCCTGTGTCCTGTCCCTCCATCCCTTACCCAAACTCTCTCTCCATCTTTCCTGCAGCTCCTTCAGGCCCTGCAAGGCCACACTGAGCTCACCCCAAAGTTTCTCTTCCCCAGGCTGAACAATCCCAATTCTCTGAGCTTTATCCTAGTTTTCTTAGCCTGAAATTTGGCCCCAGCATCTCTCAGCCTTTCCTCATGGGAGAGATGCTCCATTCTACCTGTGCCTGTGTTGGGATCAGACTGGGGATGGATTGTCTGTATTTTATTGCTCTGGGGCAGGGAATTTCCTCACAGCCTGCTTTGGGCAGAGCAGCAGCTTCTTTGTCACCTGAGAAGAGGAGGAGTTCACAGCTTAATGGTGGCAAAGAATCTCTTCCTCCAGAGAGGGATTAGCCAGGAAATATTCAAGATAAAAAACCAAAATACCAATTTCTTCCTCCAGAGAGGGATTAGCTAGGAAATATTCAAGATAAAAAACCAAAATACCTGTTGTGGTTTAACATACCCAATATTTTTCATTCAGTTCTTACATTGTGCTAATTAATCATAAATTCATTACCTACTTAAATGTGCTGATAGTTTGATTAGGTACAAGAATTTGTAAAGAAGGTGGGCTGTGACCTGCCAGTACTGCAAAGATCTCTCTTAGTTTTCTTAAAATTATTGTTTGTTTTATTTTCTTGGAAGGTTTTGCTTCCTGAGGAACTGTGGCTGTGTGTTCTCTGAGCGTGCTCTCAAGGAAATTAAAGCAGAAGTTTGTCACAAGGTGAGTTTTCCCAGCTGCTGGGAAATACAATTGCATTCACTGCTGTGAAAAGGGAGTTTTTAATCTCAACATGCAAATTGAAATGGAACTTGTAAAAGTTCTGTTCCAGGATGGCCTCAAATATTTCTTCATGGCCTTTCTTAATTAAAAAATTATTCTAAATAATTATTAAAAAATCAGTATTTTTGTTCTCAGAGTTTGATGTTGCAGTAACTGCTTTAGAATTTCCATTTTTTTTCCCAATATTTGGTGCTAATTTCAGTTTTTAAAAGGGTGATTGGTTTGGTTTTGGGGGTTTTATTTGATTGGTATTTTTTTCCTGAATGCACATAGCTTTTGTTTTATCAATATCTGTTCTATGGTTAAACTGGTTGTATTTTCAGGCTATATTTTGACCCCTGTATTTTTAAAGGACATTGGGTGTTGCTTTTTTATATTTTTGGGTGTATTTTTCTACCATTTGTAGAATTCTCAGCAGTTCCATGAATTCTTGTAGAAAATCCTGACTTGGTTTCACATTGCTGACTCATTGTACAGGTATTTTTGTAGCTAAGGACAATGATAAAATGAGCAAATACTCTTTTTTCTTATCACTATTTTCATTATCAGTAAAATTTGTGGTGAGAGTTGCCACACTTGGGCAGTTATTTAATTTCTCTGAACACCCTGCTGTTGGATAAAATATGGAATATATTTCTATTAAACAAGACCTGGGAAGGGAACACTTTTGTCTTGGTAAATTGTTGATTATTGTAAGGTTTAATCTCATATTGCTGCTGTCAGTGCTCATTTTGTTCTCTCCTAATGGCTTTGTTTCCTCTTGGCAGAAACTCATTTATTTTTAATGAGGGTTTTTTTGCATCTGAGTTTTTGTTGATGGATGGGTGGAACCAGAGCATAAAATTCAGGAATGAGATGTTTTGTCCATGGTTTGGCCAGTCTGATAATCTTAAAAAGACCAAATGAATCCCACATATTCTTCCCTGGCCCTTTTTTTCAGTAATGAGTATTGAGCATGCAGCTGGAAATTCTTTACAATATTCAGAAAGATTCTTCTGGAAACAATTAAATGGATATAATATTTAGTCTCTCATTCTCTCATGACTGGATTACCACAAAGACAGTGGTGACCAGCTGAGAGAGCACACAGATTAAGGTCAGTGAGTGATTTGGTAGATTTTTGGGTGTATTCTGGTGCTGCTCCCCTTCAGAATCAAGGAGTAGAACTCTTCCAAACAGGAGCAGAGGGAAATCTGTGCTTTGTGGTATCTCAGTTTATGTCCCAAGCACTGATTAGCAGCACATTGTGCATTTCTGCAGCAGTGAGACACAGAGGACAATTAATGAAGAACAAAAAAAAATAAATTTTGAGCATTGTATATGCTCAGAATGGAATCTTGTGTGAATGAACAGAATCCTCTCCTGATGATGTTAATGCCAAAGTGTTGAAGTGCAGAATGTTTGAATGCTGTGGGCTGTCTCATACATGTTTCTGCTTGTGCTAATTATTGTATTTTAGTAATTACAACGATTCTGAAGCAAAATCCAGTCTGTGAGCCCCTCGTGAGCCACAGCATTTTCCTTTTCCAGGCCTTGCCACTTTCTGTGTTGTGCTGTGGGACTTTGGAGAGTGACATGAGCAAAGTTCAGTCAGGAAGATCCTGTCTTGCCCTGGGACTCTGCACTCAGTTCTCAGGCAGCAGAATCTGTGTTTTCACCTCATCCCAGAGGTTTGCAGGGGGTGTAAAAGGGGAGAAGGGTCAGTGCAGCAGCTCTGGGCCATTCCCATCCCCACAGCTTTGGGATTTTAGGAGAGCTCTTCCCTGGGTGTGCCCTTTGCCTCCCCACTGTGCTCCCTGTGACCAGCAGGGATTTCGCACAGGGCTTTGGAAAGAGAATCTGTAATGGTGCACTGAAAACATTCCCCAGGGAACAGGCAGACCTCTCTCTGCTCAGTTCTGAGCTCAGTTTTTGCTGTGGCAGCTCACACAGGGAGGAGCAGGGAAATCCATCTGCCCAGTGGTGTGCAGGTCACCAAAGAGGTGTTTAGGAAAAACCAGGATGTGTGTGCAGGTTTTGTCTGATCGAGGGAAATGGGGAACACCAGGATGAGGGAGGATTGAGCATTCCTTGGCTTCTCTTGGCAGCACTTCCACAGTCCTGCATTTGAAGGGGTTTGTGGAGTTTAGGGAGGAGGAACCAAGTTTTCTCTCAGAGTTCTCTTTCTTTTGCCTCAAAGAAACTTCACACGAAGAGCTGGCAGTACAAAATAAATGTATTTATCTGCTTTACTGGAATAGTTAGACTGGATTGGTACTGGGGAAAGGCACAGCAGTGGGAGAGGAAAGTCATGGGTGGGGCCCATTAGCAACTGTAATTAATGTGTGAGGCCATTCTTTAAGTGCTTTGCCTTGAAAACAGGATGTTCTTTCTTCCCATCTTAAGCAGCATTTTGAAGGGTTCATCTTAAAGAATGACATTCAAACGGGAGAGCTTTAAGCCAAAGGACCAGTCAGACACTGGAGCAGTGCTGAGAGAAAGAGAGGGATTGTCTCTCACTGCCTGCAGGGCAAATGCTTTGAGCTGGCTTGCCAAAATATAAAACTCCTTGGCTGTCAAAGATTTGTTGAAAGAGAAGTGAGAATTTTTTAGTGCTGCTTTAAGTTGGAGAGCAGGCTTGGTAGATGAGTTGCTGGGGATAAATTTTGTACCTTCAAATTAAATTTAAAAGAGTTGGAAAAGAGCTTTTGTCTGAAACAGAGCAGTCTAGGAGTGCAAATACATCCTGTAAGACATTTTTACATGGAAACAGATTTGGTTTGAGGTGTATTTTTGAACTTTTGATCTGTAAGAAGGGGAAATTTAAACTCTCAAACTGTCACATGTTAAAATGTGACTTAGTCACATTGCAGTCAGCAGACAGACAAATAATTCTGCCTCCAGATGTGGATTCTGTAACAGCAGCTCTGCAGATTGGGATTTCTGTGCTTCCTGTTCCTCAGGAAGAATTCTTTGTGATGGAATCTGTCATTTAAAACTTGCACTTTGGAGCAAGGTGTTTTTCATTCTCCTAAAATGAAAAGAACAAGCAGGATTGTCTCTCCTCCTTGTTTGAGAATCTCATGGGATGTTGGAGAAGGCAGGAGGTCTGTGGTGATCTCTGTAGGTCTGTGCCCAAATATTTTGGGGTTTTTCTTCCAGCAGGCTTGCAGGTCCTTGCAAGGGCAGTCTTTGGTGCCTGCTAATTGGAAGTCTGCTATTTGCTAGAATAAATTATGCTTTCATTTGGAAGCTGACTCTCTGAAGAGGTTCCTGTGGATGTAAAATATGCTAGAAGTGGTGTGGGGGCAGGACAGAGGTGATGGAATTGGTGCTGGAAATCCTTCTGGGAGTCACTTTGAAAGTTAAGGACAAGATTACATTTAAAATGGACTTTCTTGGATTACTTCAAAGTTTAATTTGGACTTGTTTTCAGAGCCAACTAAACAAAGACTTGAAAGAGTGCCCTAACTGTTAAGCTCTGTGCCATATCAAACACTTAACCCCATGTTTAATTTAGATATGAGGCTTTTTGAAACAGAATTTATGCCTGTGGGTGTCAGATCCAGAGCTCTGTGTGCAGCAGTGGTTCCTGGCACCAGGGTCACTTTGGCATTTTCTGCTCTTAGGGCACCAAAATTAACAAATATTTGCTGAGGCCTGAAAGTTGTGATTGATCAGCTCTTAACATAATAACACAGAATTCATGAAGGCTTTTCATGTGTTTCAAGGAGGTGATGTGGTCATGGTAATCTCAATAATAAGTTGAATACTGTTTCTTACTACTTGAGAATGGTTTAATGATGATTTTCCTGTCATTTTGTTTCAAATACCAAATCCTTGAAACAAAGAGGGTCGTGCTGCAAAGATATTCCTAGATTGACCTGGGTAAAGCCATACCAAAATTGTATTTTCAGAGGCCTTTTTGTGGAGGTTTTTTGCCTGGTTCAGTTTCTGCAAAAGGAGCCCATGACAGACAGTGCCTGGCTATTGAATTTTTCATTTTAATTCAGTTTGGAAGTGATGCACAACAATTGTTCTGCGTGGTGGTGCCAGGGGTGGAAGCTGGAGCCTGGATGATGGCAGTAAGAAATGTTTAATTCCCATTTTAAAGGACATCATGGAGTGAATAAATGCTGGCAGTGCCCTACAGTGGACTGGAGAGAAATTAATTATGAATATTGCTATGATTAATCCATGCCAGAGACCCATTAGCTTCAGTAATGGTTTGGAGAGAGACTCTCAACAAGCTGAACATGTGCCTGGCTTTTATTTTCCTTTTCTTTTTCACCTTGATTTCCCTCCATAAAAAAAAAAAAAAGGATCTCCAGCAATATTTAGCCACAGGATAAGTCCTGGATTATCCATGAAATTGAGCACGAGCCTTTGGGTTGTGTTTGTAAATAAATAGGGACCAGATGGCCTTTCTTTAGGTTAAAGTTCATTTGCAAGAAATGATGTTTCCAATAAACTTGTGTGGGAAAAGGAGGAGTAAAGTTCCAGCAACCTGGGAATAAGTTTGTAACAAGAAACTTTCATGTCCTGTTATTGGGTCATTTGAGGTTTGTTTTTTTTTTTTGTTTGGGAATAGGCTCAATCTGTGGCCAGCTTTCTTGTAAAAACTCAGGGATGCATGTTGAAGATTACATTGAAATTTAAAATTTATTTTTAAATTTAAATTTCAATTTAAAATTTTAATTTATTTTTAAATTTATTTTTGTTTATTTATTTAAATTTTTTTAATATAATTTGCAGTTTTTAATCCAGTGAGTTGTCCTGGTCCCTGTCAGGTGTTACTGCACTTGCTGCAGGCTCTTTGCTTCTCTCAGTCAGGTACACTGGGATGGAAAAATACTTGAAAGAATGGCTTTTTGCTCAGTTTTCCTGTAATCCCTGGCCTCAAATCTTCCCTGTCTCCTTGCCCTAAACTCCTGCAGAGACTCAGAACAGAGACTTGGAGATGAAGATGTGTTGCAGGATCCTTCTGTTATTAGGAGCAAAGCCTGGGAAGGGCAGCAGTGATGTTGCCACGCTACAAAATGAAATTAAGGATGCAGCTGGCCATGGGAAATAAAAACAAACCCACACCCCCCAGTGGCATGGGCTGTGTCACAAACTGCTTGTCACTTGTGTACAAACTCTGAAATTTCAGCATCAGTTTCATTATTCAAAACATTTCACGAGAAGTTCAGTGGCCATGACTTTAATTTGTTATTTCTCCATATTTTGTCTTTGTTCAGTCACTGCTTCCATTTGATTGTTTTCACACCAGTCTAGCCAGGCTTTGGCTGTGAACATGAGGAATATTGACTAAACAAGTCAATAGGAAGGAAATATTATTTACTTCTTTTTTTTTTTACAATAACAAGTAAATTTATAATGGATTATGAATTTTCCCCCTTCAGCAGAGATTCAGACATTCTTGGGGAATTAACCCATTCATTCATAATGGATTAGGAATTCCCCCTCTTCTTCAGGAGAGATTCAGACACTCTTGGGGAATTAACCCATAATGGGTTATGAATTTCCCCCCTTGCCTTCAGGAGGGATTCATACATTGTTTGGGAATTAACCCATTAATTCATAATGGATCATGAGATTTCCCCCTTCAGCACAGATTCAGACATTCTTGGGGAATTAACCCATAATAGATTATGAATTTTCCCCCTTCAGCAGAGATTCAGACACTCTTGGAGAATTAATCCATAATGGGTTATGATTTTTCCCTCTTCAGCACAGATTCAGACATTCTNCCATGCTCAGCTTGCCCACTTAGAGGTTTTTATTCTTTCTCCATGCTTCCCATGCTCAGCTTGCCCACTTAGAGGTTTTTATTCTTTCTCCATGCTTTCCATGCATTTCTATTCTTTTTTATTGCTGTTCAAATTGAAGGGATTGAACCCAATGTTGGTGGAAGCAACCTGACAAACATCCTTGTCATCCCTCCACTGAGAACTGATCAATTAAATTAGTGCATTGGTAATTAGGAGCTGAAGGAAGAGTTGTCAGTGGATGGATACTGTGCTCATCTCAAAATATATAAAATATGTAGCTAATATATTAATTAAAACATATATCTCAAAATCTCTTTAATTGGATATAGTGCAGTAATTTATAGGGTGCCTTGTTTTATTTAACACTTCCAAAATAAATTATATATGACCACCGAGGCACATTTAATAGTGGGTTTAAATAATATGTAATCAACAATTAATGCTCATCAGCAAACCAAATTTAAGTTTGTGATCAAAATTCACATTACCTTTGCAGCCTTTGTGTGAGAGTCCTTCTTGATCTTTCCATTTAATGGCTCTTAGGTCTCCTTGCCAGCCTGCATTGGGTGTAGCCCCTGGAGCATCTTTAAAAACAAAAGGCTCTGATAAAATTCCTTTCTACTATTACAGGGAAAATTTTCACTGCTGGACACGTTAAGTATTTATTTCCAGGTATTTATGTCATAAGAACAGATCTCATTCTCAGTATTATTGCCTTTTTTTTTATTATTATTCCTTGAGAGCAAAAGCTTTCATGCAGCACAAAACTTCTTTTTAACCAGCATTTTTCTAACTCCTGGTCTGCACTGAAGCAGCAATTTCCTGCATTGTTTCTCAGCCACCACATGGGACTTTTCAAAGCTGAAGAAATGACTTTGTTTCTGTAATTCAGAGCTGTTCAGCTCTGAGCTGGAGCTCAAAGCCTCTCCCCTCCCTGCCCTGCTGGGATTATTTGTGGCAGAAATGTTGTTACAGTTCTGCTTGTTTTATTTCGGTTGCGGTTAGGATGGAAGATATGGGAAACGCAGAGTTGAGTTTGGTTTGGGTTGTTTATTATATCTTATTTATTTTATAGTATTAATAGCTTGAGCTTCAATTTACCAGTTAGAGAAAGGGGGTAAAATGGAGACCTTTTTAATTTTTACTAAGAGTTCCAACAAAATGCCCAACTCTTACCAGGTAAACGATTGAGGGTGACCCAGTAGTGCTCATCAGGGCTGTAGGTGTCCCTGGACCACTCCAGCAGAGCCTTGGCCCTGGCATCACTCAGTGTAAACTGCACAAAGGCCTTGCTCAGGATGTAATAGGCACTGCCAAAATAAATGGTCAGGTTGTGTGGAGGCTGAGCCTTCCTGATCTTTGCTGGGTACACGTAGGGCACCCCAGAGTGCACGTACTCCCTGTAGCTGACCTCAGTCCTGTGCTTCACGTGCAGGGGCTGCACTATCCCAGGGGTGATGTTTTTGCCATTCCATTTGCTTTTGATGTACTGGATGATTTCTTTATTTGTTTTCAGCGGGTAATCTTGGCCACACAGATTAATGACATAATTCCACTGAACTTTGGAGTTAACGAGGTCTCTCATGCAATTAATATCAGCTTGTAATCTGGAAAACCCTGCATAAACAACATGTTCTGTTTTTGAGGAAATAAAGATATTTTCGAAGCAGTTAACGATGTTCTGTACAGCAGTTTTATAATCTCTGGGTGATTTCTCATCGATGTGGATACAGTAAATATTCTGAGGCATATAAATAGCTCTCAGCAGCCTGACAAACATTTCCAGCTCCTTGTGGATCGTAATAATGTAGGCCAAGGAGAAATTCCCTTCTTCCTCTGACAGTGGTTTGGTGATGAAATGCAGAGTCTTCAGGACTGTGGGGCAGCTGCAGGGAGTCTGAATGCAGCTCAGTGCTTTGGGCTGGTAGGACTTCTGACAAAAGTTTCCAATTTTGAAGGCTGCAGGTTTCCCCACAAAAAGAGCAGAGCAAAGTTCGTCGGGGTAAAAACCACACTCTGCTCTTTTGACATGGAATTTCTGGTCATTTGACTCGTCATAAAGTGGAACCTTCAGGTAAATGAAGGTGTAGATGAACGTGCAGACAGCAACACACACTAAAAATCTTGATTTCTTTGCATGAAGTGGGTTCATCTTTTACTTCCAGATCCTGTCTTCTTATCATAGTCCAATTAAACATTCAGAGCATCTGAAAGGAAAAGTGAGATAGAGGGAGAGAACTTTTCTATTTATTTTTTTTTTCAATAGATGCCATGTTAGTGCTGCATTTATAAATGTTGGGATTACTACCAGGAGCAACTGAGTGCACTCAGCCCCTGGGAATGCAGAGCCACCAGGCAACAATTTCGTCTTTCCAGGACAAAATTATCCCAAAATGCTACAAAAGAACCTAAAAATGGCTCTGAATTCTTCACTGCTTGACCAAGGGGGGCTCAGGTGGGAGTTTCCTGTGCTCTGAGGGCTGAGGAACAGCTGATTTCCTCAAGGCCTGGGAAACTTGAAGTTCTGCCAGAGGATCAGAATTCAGTAAATTAAATCAACAGAAAATTTATTAAATAAACAGAAGGAAGAGACTAAAACACAATCCACAAAATACACTGGGTTTTATCCTTATAAAGTCAGCAAATGTTTCTGACTCTTGAGATTTTTTTTTTTATTATTTTTTTTTTTCCTCCAACATCTTCATGCTTTGGAAAACTGAACAAGGAGACAACACTCATTTCTTATTTTTGGTGTTTTTGCATTCCCTGAGATAAGGACACAACTGCCAGCACTGGCATTCTGAGATAACCAATTGCCAGCAGTGTTAGCACAGGAGTTTTTCCATGGTGGTTTTTTTCCTTACCTTTACTTTGTTGAACAGTCAGAAGGACGAGAGTGCAGCAGTCCTGAATCACACAGCAAATACATGAAGCCTTTATCCTTGAAGCACTTGGTATCAAAATTCCTAGAGAAAAATACCAAGGAGAAGGTCCATCAGCTGCCACTAAGCTTAATAGTTAAATCTTTCAAAGCTTTTCATTTTATTTTAAAGGTAATTCATTTTCTCTTCTTTTATTCAATGATTTTTTTTCAAACAAAATTTGCATTTCACCTTGAAATATTTTACACTTTGCAGCTGTTAAAATCGTGAAGTATTTGGCTTTACAGAGAAAGAGAGAAAAACAGATTTTTAATAAAGGTGGCTTCATTAGAGGAATGCTGCTCGAGGTTTTCATTAGAAAGAAGTGGGAAATACTTCTTTTTAATAAAAAAATCAGTATCTCCCTTAAAAGCTTGAAAATAAAGAGGGCATTGCAGTTAAAGTAGCAATGAGACATAAAATTCAAAAAGCATTAAGAACACAGACTGAACCGAGGGAAGGGATCCTCCATATCCCCACATTTTTAAGATTTTATGAGGCTGTTGGGAAAGAATGTATTTATCTTTTGGTCCTTACTGGTATGCACTGGATTTCATGCTGGAATGGTGCCTCTTTTTCCACTGAGCATTCCAGAAAGGAGAGCTGTGTGTTAGGTGGAGGGCTCGTCCATTTTCCTGGGATGTTCTTTCAGCAGCTCAAAGAAAAACATGAGGAAATCAGCTCCCAGGAGAATCTTTTTTTGCCTTTGAGCTCCTCAGGGATCCACTTACTGGGTAAACAACCTTGCTGGGAGAGTTCCATCCATCTGAACAAAAAAGCTGCAGCGAGTCGAGTCCGTGTCAACCTTTGGGTGCTGTGCAGAAAGCAGGAGAACAGAGATGCCACTGCAAGGTGAAAAGCAGGATGTTTTGCATTAAAAATGAATTCCATCCTGTGCCAGAGCCCAGAGGGGGGTTTCTGTGAGGGCCATAGGGGCTGGAATTGGGGAAACATTGATTTCTGTGCAGCTGGACTCAGATAAACCCTTTATTCTGAGGGAATAATTGGCAGGAGGAGCATTGAGATTCCTCTGAATTAGTGAAGGTGATGAGATCTCTGGGATCACAGGGAAGGTTCCTTCTGAATATAAGAATTACACTAAAAACAGCAGGCAGCTGGAGAAATATTTGGAATTTTACACCTGATTAAATACAAAACAGCACCAAGATTATTATGGGTTCAGTCCCTGTACGGATCATTTACTTGGGAGTCGAACTCAGTGATCCTTGTGGGTCCCTTCAAACTCAAAATATTCTCTGAATCTGTCCAGAATGAGGGTGCTTGGCAGGTTTTTTTTCCTTAAATACACTTTGGACAGCTTGCAAAGTGTAGTTCTAGAGAGCCAAGCTATAACCTTGTTTCATCCACCTGAACTTTTATTACCTTTCAAGTAATAGCTTCTGGGGCTGTTTCGGGCTGTTAAGTGTTTACCATGGATTTTTTCCTACTGGACTGTGTGACATCTAGAAACTGTATTTTTATGGCAGCATAAAAGCACACAAACAAACACCCCATAATCAGGTAAGAGACAGCAATTCCTCTCCAGTGTTGAACAAGTTCATGGGGAATGGCTGAATGATGATGGAGCCTGGCCTGCAAGAACAGAATTTGTCATCTTTCTGCCTCGAGGGGATATTGTGGAATAAAAGCAGAGACTTTTTGGTGGTGTTTGACCAGATTTAGAGCTGGAATTGCAGCTGTCTGTGCCACTGGATGTGAAATTTGTTGTTTAGCAAGATCCTCTCAGCCCTGTCTGCTGGCAAGGATTGTTCTCCCAGATTTCCTCCTGTCCTTGAGGAGCAAAAGATCCCTTGGGAATGTCCACTGTCCATAATAACCCTGTCTGGGACTACCTTGCCCTTGAATCTTATTATGCAAGAGTGCCATGATAGGTATTTTTAATTAGCAGAATGTCTCTGAAACTCAGCATTTCTCACCTTATGCACAGGTTTGCTAAATCTGGAGGATGAAGTTGTACGAATTTTTTAAACTCCTGCGAGTAGTGTGTGACATTCTTGGGGGAGAAAAAAAAAAATAGGGATTTTTCAAGCACCTTTGTGGATGCTTTGAAGGATATTACTTACCAGAAAATCGTTGTAAGCCTAAGATACTCCATCTCAATTAACCAAGTAAACTCTAGAGGAAAGGGGAATGATGACGATGCCTGGAAAAAGCCTGGGAAATGTCAGCTCAGTTTACTGAGCCCCCATTAGCACATCCTTGGCTCTGCATTTGGTACTAACAACCCCCTTTGCTTTTTGCTGTTTCTGCCTGCCGCTGCCTTTAGGACTGCATCACTGCACCTCTGAACATTCTGTTTTCTCTGCGCTCTTTGCTTTTGCCAAATATTGAAGTTTAGATAAAGTTTGTTTCGTGTGACCTCGTAATTTAGCGAGACAAATGACTTGGGAATGCTTCATCTTCTAATAAAATGCTGAAAAAGCATTAAATATTTGCTTCAACCTTTTTTAAAGCTGATTTTTTTGTTTGTTTGTTTGAACGGTATTTATGCAGGCATCAATGTAGACATTTTATAAACAGAGGAAGACTAATTCAATCCTTTTAAAACGTTAAAATCAGTTATTTTAAGTGCTTTTTCCATTGCTTTGCTTTGTGTTTAAACGGGGGTCAGAATACGGAGTCTGCTTCTGGATTTTGAGATGCATTGAGTAAAAACATTTCTCCATCAAACTCAGTTCTTAAAAACACTGTGTTAGAATTTACTAATACATACACAGCAAATTTATGAAGCTTTAGTGTTCATCTTTGCTATTTTTGCTGTTACTTTCTTTTTCCTTGTGTATTTGACCTCACAGTAATTTAAAACAAATACAATGAAAGCTATTTAAACCTTTAAGTTACAGAGCTGTAAAAAAAAAATAAGTTGCATAAATACTGTGATTTTTGTAATACAAACAATTAGTAGTAATGACCTCCATCCTTCTGTGCATCAGTCACAAGGTAAAGAAGGGAAAAAATAAAAACCTTACTGCAGATTTGAGTGTTTTCTAAGTAAAATTGCCACTTTACATAAGGAAAAAAAAAAAAAAAAAGCAAAGAAAACCTGAATGCTGCGATGCAATTGATGCAGTCTTACCTCGTCCAGAATTAGCCAGGAGACGGCAGCATAATAAAGATAAACGCAGGCTCTCATTGTCCTTCAGCCGGAGCCTCGTCCCTTATCCCGGTGCCAGATTAACCATTAACGAGGATTTTTGCATCCTGCCTGCCTGCAGTGCACATTTAGCATATTTATCCTGCGGGAATTCTTCCGTTCTGCCTCACGGGGAAACTTCTGCCGAGAAAGGGCTGGAAGTGCAGGGAATATTGCCGAGGAATAATTGGGAATAAAGCCGTGCCCCCGAGCCTTTAACCCGTGCCCCTGTGCTGGGGAGCACTGGGAGCCTGCCTCCTCCTCTTCCTCCTCCTCCTCCTCCTCCTCCTGCCTTTAACTCCTCGTCTGCCGAAACTTTCCAGCTGCCAGCCGAGAATTCCAGCGGGGAAGTTGCTGCTGCCGGGCATTTCCAGTGGCTGGCAGCTGGAAAGAGAATAAATGAAAGAGATCTCCTTGAAACACACGCCTCGCTTAGGGTCAGCACCTTAGCCTAAGTTAGAAAGGATAAAGGTGCGAGTTAGTGGAAGAACTGAATGTGAGTGCCTCTTATAAATGTAACCACTTCTGCAAAATAGGAGTCAAGGTCTGAGTGGGTGGAGGAGATAAGAAAGGAAGGGTTTGAATGTAATTGCTGCCACTGCTGTAAAATGGGGTCTGGCCCTGGCGGGGTGAGGAGAGAAGGGAGAGGTTTGAGTGTGATTGCTGTGTCTGAACACTTCTGTAAGGAAAGGTCCGGCCCTGGGGGGCCAGGAAAATAAAAAACAGATTGTGTGGTAAAGGATAGGAAACAGAAGGACATCATAATAAAGCACAGCTGTAACAGAATTTAAGTCTTGTAGCAGTAAGGTGAGGTGTGTGTGGTAGAGCCCTGTGCTGTGTTTGTAACTCTGAGATAGAGAAACCACAAGCTGGGTTAGACCCCAGCCCTTAAAACTATAACTTTTAGAGAAGCAAACAAACAAGGGCAGCCGCCAGAATTGTAAAATTATAAAAGTCTTTGTGCAATAAACCACAGGCAGAACTGCACAAGGAGGGGTTAACCCCTGCGTGTTCTCTGGTGCCATAAAGGTGTGCTTTACTTCACTGTACCTGCGTGGAGCAGATTGCTTGGAATCATCCTGCACACACACAGTGTTTGCTGTTACAGCCTTTTTGAGGTTTTTAGGGGGGTTAATAAGTGGAAAGTTGAGCTTAAATGTGCTGGGACTGGGAGGAGACATTCTGATAAAAATACTGTGTTGGTCAGAAATAAATGGAGAGAAAACTTTGAGGTTAAGGCACAGCTGCAGGTATGACAGGTACAAAATTATCACTGATTTGAAGAGAAACTCTGTAAGTTGAGGCTTTTTCTTGAACGTGTTTTGAAGTGGATGGCTGCAGCTCCTGAGTGAAAGTCTGTGAAACACTAGGTGGGGAATTTCCACTGCTCAAGTTGTCCTTTACTCTCTGACCCATTGCATGTCTGGCTTGGGTGACAATGTAAAAAACCCCCTTCAGCAAATCTGACACTCCTGAACTTTTAATGGCTCAACCTCTGGAAAATTCTCTCTCTTAAAACAAATTTTAGTTAAGTGTGGCAAGCAAGAATAATCTTTAATACACGAGCTTGCGTGTCTGGGAGATGAACAGTGAGATGGTCCATGGATGTTCAGTCCTCTTCCTAAATATCCCTGTTTAATGTCCCTGTTAAATGTCCCACGTGCAGGTTGTGGCCATCCACCTCCCATATCCTGGTGGGAATTGTGCATTTCCTAGTGATGGTCACGTTCAGGAGAACTGCAGGAATTCACTGTTAAAATCTGGGAAAGAGCCTGTCGGTTTCTCTGAAGGCATTAAACTGTAACACTGGTGTAAGCATTTAGATATGAAAACATGTTTTCCTGTTGTTTATTTGTATTACATTGAGGCTGAAGTAGTCATGCACACAACTACATTTTAGATGCTATTAAAAAAAAATCAATGTGTCAATGTAGTTTACAGCAAAAAAAAAATGCACAGCTCTTGTCTTAGGCAGCTGAAGCTGTAAACTCTAGAATTCAGGAAGTCATCTTAAATTAAGAGTTCATTACTGCTTTAAAAATCCTGTATTTTATACTTTAGGAAAGATAAGAACTATGTAATTTAGGAATGTCCTCTATTCAAGGGGCTGAGAACTACAGCAAGCACCTTCATATGTATTTAAAGGCCCAAGATAAACAAGGTACAGCAGAGGAGACCCTGTGATATAATAAAAGCAAACATCTGCCCCAAGACCTTAATTAATCTGAAGGAACAAACATCTGAATTTGCAAAACTGAAACTTCTTTCTGCTTTTTATCTCATTAAGCTGTTTGGAAGGGTATAATCCAATGTTGTCATGGCAAAAAATTTTCTGTTTCAGGGAATGGAAAGATTTCATTTCCTTCATTTCCCTGTTTCTTGTAAATACTTTTCAGTTTTGAACAATTCCACCTGTGTTTTGCAGATGGGGACTGGATTTGCTTGCTCTAACATTTAATGAAATTAGAATCTACTGACAAAATATGTTTGAAAAACGCTGTATTAGGAAATGCCCTAGAAAAGAAGTTGTGGGGCTTCTAGAAATGAATTTGTGGGGCTTCTTTAGGATCAAGTCATCTGCCAGCTCCTGCCTCAGAATGAAGATGAAATTCTTGATTTTGGAGCTTTCTCACTCCCAAGTGTGAGATCACAGCAGGCTGGGATTTCTCAAGGAGCAGAAATGGAGAAATATGGGTTACTCCCCCATTTCTTGTGTGTGACTTCTCCTCTTGCTGCCTGCTGTGCTGTGCCTCTCTCTGAGCCCTGTTTCTCCTCCTGACCTCCCACCACTTGGGTTCAGGTTCATTTCTGAATCTGTGCTCAGCACTTGAGCAAAGTCCTGCCCATGCGTCCTTCCATTTGCTTAATTCCTACTGCAAATACAGGAGTAACCTTTCTAAACCTTTGTTTAGAAAAAGAGGAGTAATGGCAGAGGCAGGATAATAAATTAATCTTGCAGATTAGCAGAAAGCTTCTGCATTTACCAAAATAACCAAAAAAAAAAAAACCCACAGTAAAACCAGACCCCAAAACCAGCCAAACAACCAAAACCAAGAAAAAAAAAAAAAAGCCAAACCAAAAAAAAAACAAACAAAAAAAAAGGCAAATTGAGATCTTAGACAAGAAAACATCATGCCCAGTGTGCTGGTACATCAAATGATTGCAAATGTGCACAGGGAAACATCTGTGCCTTCAACCATGAAACACACAGGGCACATTACAGCCATTATCCAGATTAATTTCTGAAAGTAGTTGGAAACTTGGGAGTGTTTGATAAATCAGATAAGGGTATGGTCTCTGTGATACAACCCAGTGAGGCAGCAAGGCAAGGCTAAGGAATTATTCTGGTTTTATGACCCCTTTTTATCCCCACAGTAAAAACTAAAACTTTTTAAAAATTAAAAAAATAATAATAATAAATAAAACACTTTCCTGTTTTTTTGTCTACCAGTTGAAAAGAAAAATTTGCTGTGTGCTCCACATCTAGAGGATTAACACCTTTGGTGTTGTCCCTGCTCAGTGTAAAGGAACTGCTCCCATCAGTTGTTTCTTATCTCACTAAGCTGAAAGACAAATTCTAGAGTATAATGGCATCAGGGTCTTAATCATAACTAAAAATCAGAAAGTACTTTTGGGTTTTAGCTGTGGGGTGCAGAAGATTGAGTAGATTCTAATTAGGAATACTTCTAAGTACATTTGTGCCAGTAAAACAAGGAACCCAAGAACAGAAAATACAGAAATGAAAACAAGAATTAGTTCAGAGTGTTGTTTATAGGAGACAGAAAAATAAATACCCAGTTTTGTCCTTTCTTTTCTTTCATGAAGTGTGGAGTTCCCTTTCAAGAGGAAGATGTGATTGTCATTAATGGTAATAAAGAAGATGTGGAAATCCTGAAGAAAAGGATGGAGGAAAGAAGACTGAAAAGTAAATTAGAAAAGGTAAGACTTTTATGCACTATTTGTTATAAAATTGGAAGACTTCTTGTCTGCAATGAATCTGTTCTTAGATTTGCTGATCTTTATAAAGGTGCAGGAGTTTACTCCATGAGCTGTGTTGTATTTAAACACTACTTTGGAAAAACAATGGGGTTTTTGTGTGTGTTTGGCCAATAACATCTTGAAATTGTTCATCCTAAACTTCCTCTGACCAGCAGGAAGTGCCTTGTGCACTCCAAGTGGGTAAAATGGACTCTTGCAGCAATATTTCAGGGTTTTCTTGAAATTAATTCATCCTAGCAATGAGCTACATCACCCCTGTATTTCTTGTGGCAGTTCCTGATGATGGCACCATTTTTTTGATCTTCTAAAATGAGATGTCTTTTACTGACCTCTGTCAGAAACAGGATTTTTGGATCTGTGCATTCCTGGGCTGGTGCTGTAAGAGTGTGGAAATTTGTCATGTTTTGTGGTCCTCACAGTCCTCAGCAATTCCTGCAGCCCCAATTCCCACCTTTGCACTTTTCTATCTGCCCAGGTGAAATGCAGTGGAAATGAAATCCCTGCAGCTCTGCTGCACTGCCCTGTGAGCTGGGAGTTGTTGTGTGCTGCTGAGCTGTCAAATGACACTCCTGCATGTGGGAATTCTGTCAGCACTGCTGGTTTTTCCCCTGAACTCCCTGGAGGATGCCAAAGCAAGCAAACCTTCAGTGCTGACTCAAGCCAGGCTGCTCAGACTGAGCTGGATCTCAGAACACCAATCCTGATCTGAGGCTTGACATGGAGGTTTCATCCCTTGATTTTTGCCATGCAAATATTCCCCTGGTTTGTTTTAAAATGCTTGTTTCCTTGCCAGGGAGCATCTGATCCCTCCTCATCACAGGGGCTTTATTCATCTGAGCCAGTGCAGCATTGCTGGGCCTGGGCAATACATCAAAAGGATGGTTTTCCATAAAAATTCTCTTTCCTGTTTTTCAGAGTCTCTGCATCTCGTGTCTGATAGCTTCTGGCATAAGACTGATAATCTCATGGTGTCTATTCAGAGGGTTTTTCCTTTTTTTCCCCTCAGTACTTGATAGTTAAAAGTTTGGGGAAAAAATAATGTTATAATTTGTTGCTAAACCTTTGGAGATCTCAGCAGATGAGTGAGTGGTTGGTTGCACTTGGTTTTCTTTAAAAACAAGGCCCTAACAAGGCACCTGTAGCTTTGGGGCAAATAATTTTGAATGATTTGGAAGGTGATGCTGCCCACAATTTCTGCACAGCAGAGTAGCTGAATGTGCAGGACTGCTGTGGCTTTTCAGGGTGACAGCACCAAAGGACACTGTGCCCTGGTCCTGGGGCTCTGTGTGCCCTGGGGGAACATGCAAATGGCTTTTGTTTGGTTAGTGGAGAATTACAGGGCAGGATTTGCAAATCTCTCAGCCTCAAGTGGTGACCTTGGTGCCCCAGCTGGTCCCTGCAGCTGGAACCAACCTGTGTTCTCCCTGCACCTTCTGAGGCCTGGGAGCTCCAGTCCCAGCACAATTCCCACTCTCCTGGCACTGCTGGCCAGATTCCTTTCCTTTCCTTTCCTTTCCTTTCCTTTCCTTTCCTTTCCTTTCCTTTCCTTTCCTTTCCTTTCCTTTCCTTTCCTTTCCTTTCCTTTCCTTTCCTTTCCTTTCCTTTCCTTTCCTTTCCTTTCCTTC